>JAUMHG010000045.1:17676984-17719511 GCA_032359395.1 Enteromius anoplus | reverse complement strand
GCAGCGCATAAAAATTCAAGACGTGAAATACAATGCATTAAAATGCAAGCACTGTTAATTGCAATGTATTTTTTTTTTTCGATTTGTGAAATTCAACAAGCTTTTTAATTCAAAATACTTTTGTCATTAAGTTTGTTCCGTACATTTCAAATCGTGAAAGTTGAGCGTCCCGTGTTCGTAGACCGTGTGCGTCATCCACTGACTTCCAGGGCGCCGTTTCTTCCTGCAGGACATTTCGCGTGGGAGAAGACGACAGGGGAGAGATCCACTATTTAATTTCGTGGTGTATGTGTCCCCAAAGGCTTAGGGGTCGTTCACATGCAGCAGAGCATTCTTGGTTGCCAAGTAACAGCAGACCTACAGGCTGGAGCACGAAGCGCTTTGAAATTAGCGGAGGAAGCGACGCGCCTCAAATTTTCCACTCGTTTTTAGACACTTTGTGAACATACCCTTATGTTAGATTTATCGTTAACGCCAATACAAACATTATTTTAGTGTGTTAGAGCAGAAAGATGCAGCTCTGGTTAAACAGATGGATGTTGGGTTGAAATGGCAAGGGAAATGCCTATTTCTGGCAAAAAACATTGGAACATCATAAAAGTTTGTCACCTCAGGGAGTGACAGGGCTTTCTGCTTGAGAGTGGTTTCTATTTTTCAGCATGTTTTGTGTGAGATACAAATTGTATCTTTGTAATTCTGATTTTATATGCCGAAAATCTGAAGAAACTGAGAACTGTGGCATAAAAAGACGTAATGACCTTTTTGATTTTTCTTCAGTGGCGGGAATTTGTTTTACTTTAAATATGTTTTATTTTTAGCATAGCCTGAAAAGACAACCTGAATTTTCAGAACATGTGAGGTGCGTCAGTACAGTATGCGCTATATTCTGCGCTGTTTTTAGGCTACAGGCATAATTAGTGTGAATATTCTGTTCTCAATGAACTTAAAATAAATAAGTAATAATAAAATAAATAAATAAATCTGTTTGACTGCGATCTGTCTAATTAGTGCTGAACCTGACAGAAATGGGCACCGTACACTGGTAAGTACTGAGTTCATTAATTTTCTACAGCTCATTTGCTCCAGCTATATAACGATAAAGCTTGTTGTTGGGAAGGAGTGCGCTTTGGACCGAGTGCCGGTAATAGGCGTGACTAACGAGAAGCCAGGAGTTATTCGGTGTTTCGGGAGGGATGGAGCCGCGGGAGAGCGCGGTGTGGCGGGGCTCCTCGGGCCGGATCCCGCTGCAGCTGAGCGGCGGAGCACAGTGCGGGCGCTTCGCCTGGGTCCGGCCGCCGAGGTCCGGCGCTCGCTGGGACTTACTGCTGGAGGTGGAAGGTGTGAGTGTGTCCGGACTGACCCTCGCTGACCTGCTTGATCTGCTAGACCTCTGCGACGATCCCATAAAGATTAAAACCGCCCGAGCAGGTGACTTCCACTGCCTTTCACTTTACTATATTAATGCGGTGAAACTGCTTTCATGTCATTATCCCCGTGACACTTTTATCTAAAGTTGACCTAACTGATTTATTATGAAAACTGCATGATTTAAGAACTTCTCTAAGCAGGTGAAGTATGTGAGGGAGGGACGTGGACTATAATAGACTATAATAATTAAGATCTGTGAATGTAATAATGACAGTATCTAGCAGAGTTCAGGGCTCACCCTAGCCTAGTGAGAAAAAGTCCACTTTAAGTATAAATATAAACTGTTTACAGACGGTGTAATATACCTTGTAATAATTTCAAATTAAAAGGTTTACTTTAGAGAAATTTAAATAAGTTTTAATAATTTTTGTCATGCTTCTTGTTTTGATGTGTTATTAATGCACATATAGAAACTGCAGTGTTTTATTATTCAGTATTGCATTTGAAGTTAATATTTAAACTATTCTAAACTGCAACATCATCACTGCAATCATTTACTCAACCTTATGTTATACTGCATTTAATATAAATGTAAACTATAATACATTTTCATTTTTTGTAACTATTACGTTTCCCAGAATCATTACATTCAGTTGTATTGAAGTTACACTATATTTAGTGTTAATGCTAACCAATCACCAGTAAACCAATAAATACTGAACTAGAGATCTCCAGACCACTTAAATCCCTGTTTAGCAGACGAGAACTAAACATCAGCTTTCATGAGTTTAAACACACCAGGACGGGTCATTGTGACATTATTAGTCAGCCTTACATCACATCACACACCCTCATGAACAAACACACACACACACACGCACACACACACACACACACACACACACACACACACACACACACACACACACACACAGGTGCTCCTATCATTATAGGTTAATTCCAAAGGTGTAATGGTTTTTCTGCTGTGGTTTCTATCTTCTTTAACCCTGACTCACACACGACTATAGGCACTTTTACACTCTCAAGACTCTTCATTCTGCCTGATTTCTAAGCGGGTTTCCTCTTGCTATTACTGCCTGCGAGGGACTGAGATGTGTCTTACAGTGTTGGGCTCATCACTGCTTCATGTCTGCTCTAAGCACAGTGACAGCAGGCCTCTGCTTGGCATGGTTTGTCAGTAGGAGATCTTGTGTTTTGAGTTGTCTGAGGAGTGGGACTGACGAGTTGATGTAGCACTGTTCCTGGCTCCTCAGGGGCCTGGATGGAGGGCCCCAGGGACGGTTGCTAGGTTTCAGTCTCCAGACGCAAGCACACAGAAACCTGAAGCAGGTTTACAATTGAACACTACTACCTACTAGTACTTTACAGCACTGAACACCAGTATTATCAGCAGCTAAAATGGTTTAAAGTCAGTTATTTCTATCTTTTGCTGTAGTGTGTCTGTTGGAAATATCAGTTACAAATGTGAGATTTTTGACGTGAAGAAACAGAACAAACTAAATAAATGCTTACAATTAATTTCTAAATGAATGTTTGTAAATTTCCTACAGACACACTACAGCAGTAGATAGAAATACAGCACTAGTTGAGGTTTCTGGAACTTTTTTGTTTCATCTGTTTAATTAGTAAGATTTTTAAAAAGTTGTATTCAGTCATTTCAAAAGTTTGCAATAAATCCTAAATTTTTTTATAAAAAATAATTATTACTTTTTTATTTATATAGAACTCATGAAAAAATCTTGATTGTACGATATTTCTTCTTTTTCTTTTTCTTATTGTTATTATTACTTTGAGAGTTGGATTTTATTTAATACGGTTAGTCAATTGGCAGGTTATAGGTCTAGCCCTTGATTCTGATTGGTCAGCAGCTGTGACAACACCATTAGCAACACAATCCACATATAATCAAAACTCTTCCATGTATGATGTTTTCCAGCAGTATTGTTGCAGTGAAGTATTAGTGACCCCTGCTGCCGCTGTGTCGAGTGCATCGTTCCCCTTTAATTTTTAGGCCACGCCCCTCTCCTCGTCAGAGAAACCCTTTTTGAGCGGAAGAAACGTTTAGGGAGCATTATATTACTGTCTTTATTAGTTCTCAGTTTTAGGTATGCTTCTCTATGTCCATCCGTTTTATAAACACGATGTGCCACAAATGGTCTGTTTTACAGAGCCAGAGAACAGGTTTTCTCAAGCTGTGATTATCAGATGTTGTCAGGTTATACAGCAGCGGATGAGAAGAGTTCCTGTTCACTGTTTTAAGATGAGGCATGTTACAGTCAGAGCTGTGACCACTAATCTTATGTAACTAACTCATCTAACCTAATATAGTCTAACACCGTGTCCGTTACAGATCAGTTCAGCTTTAAATCTGTGCATTTATGAATCGGGTGACACGTGTTCATTTATTGACGTTTTGTTCGAGTCAATCTTGTTCAGTTCATTTGGATTCTGAGACTTTGCATTTTTACAGTTTTTTTTACAACACACACACAACGACCTACACACACGAATCACTGCAATCCATTAACGTGTGGACGATTTGGAAAAATGAGCAAATGTGTGTTTCTACACTAAAACAAATGATGCAAGAAATCAAGAAATGCATGCGCGGACTCCCTTTTACTCGTGCAAATGGCAACATTATAATAGAAAATAGAACATTTATTCTCACAAAATGACTTTGAACCCAGCACTTGAATCTAATTTATAATTCTGCAGACTCCAGTTAAACACCCGTTTGTTTCAGTGTAGAAACGCACATTGCAAATTCTTCCAAATCGTCCACACGTTATTGGATTGCAGTGATTCTTGTGTGTAGGTAGTTTGAGGGTGTGTAAAAATGGGAAAATGAATTCTCAGAATTCAAGTGAACGTTTTGCAAACAACGCATTTCGAGAGGAACGCGATATGAATTAATCCCGCACGGGTGGTGGCCCATCAGCTAATCATTCCCATTTACTCTCATCCAATCGCTGCTTTTCCCATTCACTATAAAAACCCCAGCTTTGATTCCACCAGCATCTCGCTTCAAGCATCCCCCCTCCTCCCCTTCTCCGCCTTCATCCCAGTTCACGCCTTCTGGGGGGAGCAGTCTGGGACCGAGCCGAACTTCGAACCCTTACCCACACTAGGGTTCAAAACACTAGGGTTCGCCGCTCTCCCAGGCTCGCTCCCCTATAACAGCACGCCAAACTTGGTAAAATCACTTATGAGGAAACCATGAACTCTTTAAATGAACTAAACAAGATCGACTCGAACAAAATGTCAATAAATGAACGCGTGTCCCCCGATTCATAAATGCACAGATTCCTTTTTGCATGTGCAATTTATGATATATTAATGTAGAACGGACCAGTTTTATTCGCAAACATGTCTCAAACATGGCTAAAAAAACCCCAGATTATTCTGAAACTATCCTCATCCATCCTCTGCTGTGCGAGATCATGGTGGTTTGCTGTCAGTGACAGGCTGCTGGAGGGTTATTAAAATATTACAGAGATGCTGCTTGAAATTAAGCTAATCTTTTTATTTATTTATTGTTTTTGCGTGGATAAATTGTTTGTAATACAGTACATCCTGTAATATTTCACAAAACAGTCACTCCATTTCGCATTCATTAGTGTGTTTGTGTGTTTTCAGGTGGCAGGCTGAAGAAGGACTTGAGTTATTTCTTGAGTCAGCGCTTTCAGAAGGGCTCAGCAGATCAGCGGCTCCAGGAGAGCATCAGAAACAACCTGCACCGCTACAGTGCTCCCTGTGAGTCCAGCACAACACAAACACACACACCAGAGCTTTCCTTCACAGCTTCAGACCTTACATCACTGACGTCATTACACATAAGAGCTCCAGTAGCTGTAGAAACACTGGGTCCATGCCCCTGCCATCACAGCATTACACAGAGCAGACTGTCCTTTAGCCTGAGGTCAGTGAGGTCATCCACCAGGGGGCCTCAGCACACCTCCCCAGGGTCCCGAGAAGTCTTAAAATTATTTTTTATTGATCTAATCACTGCAGTTCTTGGGTTAATAAGCTACAAGACAGATTACATCTGTTGTTGGTGTAAGCAGCTGGCTAATCTTTGTCATCTCCTCAGGATTCAGTTGTATTCTGTGGGGTGTTTGATGTCTGTAAACAGCAGCACAGAGATGAACGCCAGTGTGTGAAAGCTGACTGTTGTTCCAGGAGTGCTGCGATCCGGAGCAGGCCGTGCACAGATTAAAAAGCTTGTCCTGTTTGATTGCACGTTCTGCTGTGTGTCTGTTGCCATGTGACGCTAAATCCGGTAAACTGCTTCAATCCTCCGGGTTTGAGGATTATAATGATTCTCTGAATGTGATATATTGGAAAGGGACTCCACTGTGTTCACATGAAGAGACACAGAGTCACAGCACATCAAATAAACACAAGACTTCCACTGCACAGCCTATTCATAGATCTGTATTTATAAATGTTTATAGACAGGTTTTATTTGCTTAACCGTACCCCAATCCTAAACATAGTTAAGGAGAGTATAAAAGAATATGTCACATATAACATTCAAAAACGTTCAGTATAACACTAAATGTTGAATCTGTAACCCCATTCCTACCACTAAACCTAATCATAATCATATATACAGTGGGAAGAGAAGTGTGACAGACTGATGATCATCACAGTGACAGTCTTCTCTGCTGAATAACTCTAGTAGTTTTATTATTATAATCTGTTGATTTTTATCTGTATGATTTATTTATTTTTTATCCAAAGTTTGCATGTCTATACCTCAAAAAGTATTTTTGGTCTTAGCAAGCTCTCCTTCAATCATCTTTATTTTAAAGGCCCTGTGTGGTTCAGTTCCAGAGATACAGGGATATTCTTAAATGGTTCACGTTTTCAGGGATCAGAAAGTAAACGTCTGTCACTTTCCAAAAATGGAATGATGCTTATTTAGTTTTAAAGAGGAATGTCTGAAGAACACATAATGTTGAAACTAGAAATGCTTCTCATTGAATAGACCTGTCTGAGCGCCACAAAGAACCTTTCCTGAAGGTCTTACACTACCATCAAGAATGTTTACATTTTTACAAGAAGTAAAGGATACAACGTGCTGTAGATGATCCAGATGCTAAGAGAGTGATGTGCACCAATGGTTTACTTTATTAATGAACTATTGGAACAAAATGTTAGATCAGGATGGAAAATCAAATAATCCTTAATACTTAAATGATTAAAACTGTAAATAGGACAAAGGGAAATATGTATGCATTATTTACATGTCAGGATGCTTTTTGTTGGCCACATTTCCTTCTCTTGACGCTCCACTGAAGTAAATAGTTCAATAGGAAAGAGAATACAGTTCATATAGAGGCAGTTCAAACCTGTGTTCAAAGCTGATTGGCCGCCTCTTTCTTGGTGTGTGCTGTGATTGGAGGATGTCATTCCATCTGGTTTGTTCTCTGTTTGTGATTGGCTGACTGTGAGTTTGAATCTGCCTTTGTTTGTATTTAAATGAGTGTTCTTTATTTTAGCCTGATGAGAGTCTGTGTGCCAAAACATGTTGGCAACAAAAAAACAATAGATTTTTACACCGATTCCTTCGTTGCTTCACTGAACATGTCCTGCTTGCTTTAGTTTTTTGTCTTCATCAGGTATTAGGCTTGTTTCAGCACACCTTGTTAACACTTCTGAACAAGTATTTAAGTTAAGAGTGTATATACATGATGTCTTTTTGTCAAGTTGAATCATCTTTATTTATATTATGCTTTTAACAATACAGATTGTGTCAAAGCAGTGTTAAATAGGAAAATAGTGTGTCAGTAATGCAGAAGGAAAGTGATTGTCAGCTGCAAATAAATACCCCAAAGAAATTGTACCGAAAGGTGTACAATTTAGATGTACTTTAAAACTTAAAAACCCCTTTGTATTCCTCCTAGACCAGGAACACTGCTGCCCGATACATGTTTTCTCCATGTAATATTGTATTTAGCATATTTGCATGATAGATAAGTGATTACAAGTACAATCATATATTAAAGCAATTTGTTTAATATATTTTATGTGTTTTTTTTGTTTGCCTTTTGGTTTTGTATGTATTTATTTTGAATACTTTTATACATATCTTTTTCTATTTTAATTTGTTTCCTCTTATTCCAGTTTATTTTTTAAACCTTTTTGCACTGTGACCTTCACTGAGTTTTTACAGCATTAATGCTAATGCTAATTGTGCAATCAAGTCGACTAAACTAAAGGTGGGCGTACACGGTGCGATTATTGAGGTCATACGAGCTTGCAATTAGATTTTTTTGGTTATCGGAAATCGTCTCTTCTCGTATGGTCGGGGCTCGTATGGTGTGTGAGAGATTACGAGACGAGCAGAGTGCCTTACGAGCACTTCCCGACCTCACGTTCATTTTAAAACATGCCAAAAAACTTCGGGGGCTGTCGGTTGAAAGCGCGACGTGTGTGCTGTTGAACGAGCCGATTTGTTGAGCAAACTGGAAATGAGAAAACCACAGATGAAGAAAGATGAACATGGCAGCGCCACAAAGAATTTGGACTGTCGAGAAAGAGGACAAACTCGCTGAACTCTGGCAGCATTTAAAATAATATTATAAATAGTAATAATGCATAAATCGTGACATGTGCGTGGCCATATGGTTTTCTGGCTGTCCGAATTCACACCGTGTACGGCCGCCTTAAGCAAGTCAGAGAAACCAAAACTCAAAATGACATTGTCATTTCACAGACGCTTTTATTCAAAGCAACTTACAATTGAAGAATACATAAAGCGATTCATCTAAAAGAGGCAAACAGACAGAGGAAGTGCTTGTAATACCAGCCTCAGGCACTGCTCAAATAGTAGAAGCTAGGGAAGGAACAAATAAGATTTATTTATTTTAAAATTTAGGATGACGTGATGAGTGTCTAAAGAGATGAGTTTTCAGCTGTTGTTTGAAGATTGACAGGGATCCAGAGTTCTGGATAGGGGTGGGAAGATCATTCCAGCCGCCAAGAACAGTGAAGGAGAACATTCTGGAGAGTGATTTAGAACTTCTCTGTGATGGTAAAATGAGGCATCGCTCATTCACAGATCTCAGACTTCTGGAGGGGATGTAGATTTGTAATAGTGAGTGGAAGTGGGTGGTGCTGAGTCTTTGGCTGTTCTATAAATGAGCGTCAATGTCTCGGAATTTGATGCAAGCTTTAAACGGGAGCCAGTGCAACGAGATAAAGAGGAGTGTAACATGGGCTCTTCTGGACTCGTTGAAGACCAGTCCTGCTGCTGCATGCTGAATCATTTGTAGAGGTTTGATTGTGCTCGCAGGAAGTCCAGCCAGAGGAGGATTGCAGGAGTCCAGCCTAGAGATGACAAGGGCCTGGACAAGAAGTTGTGTAGGGTGCTGTATTAAGAATGGTCTGATCTTTCTGATGTTGTGTAAAGCAAACCTAGAGGATCGAGCAGTCTAATGTGCTATTTGATGTTTAGCTGCTCATCATAGATTACAGCAAGATTTCTGAACGAAGTTGATCGAGTAATTGTTGATGAACCTAACTGGATGGTGAAATCATGCTGTAGAGATGGAGTGGCATGGAACACAAGAAGCTCAGTCTTGGCCAGGTTGAGCTGCAGGTGATGAGCTTTCATCCATGCTGAGATGTCCACCAGGCAGCCTGAGATCCATACGTTTAGCATTGGAGCATCTGTTTGAAAAGAGAGCTGTGTGTCATCAGTGTACAGTGTAAAAGGGAAGCCATATGCCTGTGTGATGGGACCTAGTGATGTAGTGTATGTGGAGAAAAGGAGGGGTCCAAGGACCAATCCCTGAGGTACCCCAGTGACCAGCTGATGTGCAGTTGAAGATTACTTACAAAGCAGTCTTTTGTGGTGGAAGTGATGGTTCTACCATACTTATAACAAAGAATAAAATTGATAGTTCAGATAAATGAACTTAAATGAACAAGACTAGATAATGATCTGAGATATCATGGTGACGTGTTCATTTATTGACGTTTTGTTCGACTCGATCTTGTTTGGTTCATTTGGATTTTGAGACTACATTTTCGCATTTTTAAAGTTTTTTACAAAACACTCACGCACACAACGACCTACACACAAGAATCACTGCAATCCATTAACGTGTGGACGATTTGGAAAAATGAGCAAATGTGCGTTTCTACACTGAAACAAATGGTGTTTTACTGGTGTCTGCAGAATTATGAATTACATTCATGTGCTGGGTTCAAAGTCATTTTGTGCGTATTAATGTAATTTTTTTCTATGTAAACGTCATCATTTGCGCGTGTGAAAGGGAATCTGCGTGTGCATTCATTGATTCCTTGCTCGAGTGAATCCTGTTCGGTTCATTTGGATTTTGAGACTTGTTTTCCGCGTTTTTTTTGTGTTGACGAAACACACACACGTTAACTGAAAGACAAGACAGGCAACTACTACTAGGTGGCAGTCAACAACGACTCCAAGACGCTTCAAGAAAGCTACATGCAAAACTCTGCCCAAGTTCACAGAGGGCAAAAGCTGCTTTAAAACGAAAAGGATGCTCAAACCAAGTATTGATTTAATTTAATTAATTAAAGTTAACGGATATTAAAAAAAATATCCATTTATGACATTATTTAGGACTGCCTAAAACGTTAAACAGTACTGTAGCTTTGCAGGGAGCTTTCTTGAATCGTCTTGGAGATGTTGTTCTTCACAGTTCTTCTGTATTTAGTCTTTCTCAGTTTATTCCGTTTCTTCATATTATCCCAGGCAAACTGGATGATGATCAGATCAAATCTCTGTATGGAACAAACGAAAATATCACTGGATTATAACAGTTAATGGCAAAATGAATGTTTGGAATGGTGAACTGATATTTCTTACAGCAGAAGATAGATATAACTGACTTAAAACCATCTTTTAGATGCTGAAAATAGTGTTGGTCTAATAATGTTGGCCATCAACACTGTAGTCTTCTTCCTGATCCTACTATTTTCTTTCATGGAATATGTAGAAAATTTGCTGTATAAACGTCCTAATCAATTTAAATTAGGCTGCATTTCTTACTTTGATAAGAATCCAAAATTAGATTCCACCCAGATCGGGGCGCGAGTCATGTGACGTCAATACTCTATAATATTTACCATGTAAATAAAGTAACCTATATAAAAGAAACGATAATACATAATACAAAAGGAGCATGATGTATAACTGATTACCTAAAAACTGTAAATTGTTTATTTTCCCCACTCATTTAGATTAAGCCAATAATTACCGACTCGTACTGGAACTGCCACCTAGTGGTAGCTGCCTGTCTTGTCTTTCAGTGAACGCATGCGTGTGTTTTGTCAACGCTAAATAAAATGCAGAAAATGAGTCTCAAAATCCAAATGAACCGAACAAGATCGACTCAAACAAAACGTCAATAAATGAACGCGTGTCACCTGATTCACAAATGCACAGATTCCTTTTAGCATGCGCAATTTATGATATATTGATGTAGAACTGACTAGTTTTATTCGCAAACATGTCTTTATTTGTACAAATCGCTGCACAAGCGTTTAATCCTGAATGTACACATACTCAAATCGAAAGGTACTTGTGTGTTTGTAATAAGACGCATGCATTAAATTTATGTAGCACGTGGATAATTGTGCGTGCATCTATTAATCATTTTGAGTCTAAAATCATTCCATACGACTGGCAGAGGATCAAACACTAAAGAGGAGGGCGGGGTTATAAATGATCAGAACACATGGGGGAACACAATGAAAACAAAACACAAAAGCACATGGAACAGATCAACATAAACACAGACACACAACTATGTTACAGACCTCCTCTGTGCTACAGAGGCATTACCAAACCAACAAGTTACACACATTGTCAAGTTAGACCCATGTTCTTCCTCACCATGATGTTACAGACTCACTAAAGCAGTATCATCTGCATACTCACACAGGAATTGGTATATAAAATAAATTACAGCAGAGATAAAACACATCCTTGGGGGCTTCAACTGAAGTAGCCATTTTATCCTTGAGGTAAAAAAATTAATCACCCAAGTGTCCTACAGTCTAATAAAAATCTTGGGCTAAAGTATCGGTTAAAATGCAATTAAAAACTGATGAAAAATCTACAAAAAGAACCTTTGTGTGCGTCTTCGGTTTCTCTAAATGAGTATACAGTAAATGCAATACAGTTAAGGGTCTGTCCACACGGAGACGCGTTTCGCTGTATACGTATACATTTTTTATCGTATTGGCGTTTCGTCCACACGGATCCGCCGTTTTAGGAGACTGAAACCGGTATTTTTTTAAACCGGGTCCCAAAGTGGATAAATCTGAAAATGACACCCCAGTGGTTTCGTGTGTACAGCTAATCCGTATATTTTGCGAAATGATGATGTCATCAAATCATGTGTCGGCTGCGTCATTCACGAACTTCGTCTTCTGCTTCTTGGTTTGAGCATGTGCATATCCTTGCGCGCTGAATACAAAGTCTTCTTCTCCGTTTATAGTGTATCTTTATGGCAGAATTACAGCGCCCCATACTGGTTTGGCATATATACTACATCGTTTTCAGTGGTTTCATGTTTACGCGATTTTTTTTTAGAACGAGAAAAAAAAAAGATCGGATAGGGAACGCACCGGCTTCGTGTGGACGGAGTCTAAATTTGCGTCTTCGACCCCCCTTGACGATTGATATGTAAATTGCAGAGATCAATAAGGTGCTGAGTTTTAGATATAATGTACTTTTTCACTAGATGTTCGAAGCATTTCATTACTAGTGATGTAAGTGCTATTGGTTGAAAATCTCTTATTTTTAATTGCCTTGAAATCTTTGGTACAGGAATTATTTTCCATAGGGCAGGGCCTGCACCAGAGGAATAAGATGCTCTAAAAATCTCTGTAAAAACAGGTGCCAACTGAGTATTGTTTTTACCTGTCTGAATGGACGGATGTATTTGCATTTGTGGTTTGTCTCATTTTAGTGGCATCCAGCCTTATAAAATCATGCAAATGTAAAAAAGCAGGCAGTCATTCTCCTATCTTAACAACAGTAAAACTGAAGCTGAAGCTAGCCAGACCCATACTACAAAATATTTTACCCATTCTATAAGTCTTTTTTTAGACAAAAAAAAACTACTAAAAATCCCATTAATGTAGTGTATGGTTTACTCCTGTTTGTTCATGCCGTTATTTTGTGAGTTACTGCACACTGAAGCCATCAAACTGAGTTAACTGAGATCCAGGTGCCGTTTATTCAGCATTAGGAAAGTAAACAAAGCTGTTCTCTAAATGTGGGCTTAGCAGAGGAGCTGACGGGTGACAATATGCCCTTACCGATCATTTCTGAGGTTTATGGGTGCTGTGTTTTCCTCACATTATCTCACACAAGAGCAGTGGAAGAGGATGGGATTCTGCAGGACACTTGTAACATACGAGACACTTGTGATGTTCCTATTTATGAAGATAAAGCTTGAGGACAGTCACTTGCTGTCGGAAGGGCAAGAGTGAGCAGAACAGTTTCAAACTTTACACCCCTTTAGAGCAATACTGGTGTGAGTAAACAATGACTGAGCTTTATTTTTAGAGTGAACTATGCCTTGATCTTTTTTAAACAATCAAGAGCAGGAAACCTTCATCTGTGTACAAACTGGCTCTTTAAGAGCCGCTGCTGTGTGATCTGGACGAGTTTCCCGCTCAAGCAGCAGGATGGAGGACAAGATGGAGGCACACACACGCAATGGAGCTGCTGTGTGGATGGACTGGGCTGTGGAGTCCTGTGGTTTTACATATGTAAAGAATAAAGCACAATAGGCTTATTGGTGGGGGAGGATGTGCTTGTAAAAGACACTGTCTCAATACACCAAGCCTAAACGGCATCTTTAGGGCATGCTTTCAGCCTAATATTACATGTTGAGACCATGACACCCGAAAACATGGTTTTATACTCAGAAACCGCTGCTGGAAAGAGCAGCATGGATGTCTAGGTGTGTGAGGTCCAGGCAGATCGCTGTGTTTTTATATTCTCCAAACACAGAGCTTTGTTTAGCTCTTCCAGCGCAGCGCAGCGCTGCAGAACTGAGTCGCAGCTCAGCGGCGCTTCACGCGAGCCAGGCTTTGTGCTCCTTTGTTGTGAGGCTGGAGGAGCGTTCCCCACCCCCTGCACTTCTGCGGGCCGAGCCGCTCTCACAGAGCAGCTAACAGGTGCTGCTTCCTCCAGAGGTTCCCCCTCCACAGATGGCTATTGTTATGGTGTGCAGTAAACGCTGCCGCCGCCGCGTAACCCAGAAACTCCTGCTTTCTCTCTCTCTCTCTCTCTCTCTCTCTCACACTCGCTCTCCCAGCTGCTGTTTCCTGCTCGAGCAGTGTTATCCCTGATCCCTCTCTCTCTCTGCCCTCCCCCTCTCTCTCTCTCCTCCCCCATCTGCTCCTGCGCTCCTCATTCTCCAGATCCCGTGCCGTCCTCAGCTCTCCGGATCTGCGGTGTCTCTGTCGGCCTCACGCTCGCTTCTCCTGCGCGATCAGACTCTTCTCTTCAGCCGCTGACACAAAGGAAGGATTAGCTCTCGAGTGCACGGGAGGGAGCATCGGCGGAAGGGGCCATATTCTCGTTTGACATCCAGGCAAGTGTGGATTTATTTGTTGGCCGTGCACGGATGTGTGCGCCGTTGTGAATGGCACAGATTGGCGGCGGATGGCTTAGCTAGCTCTGATCAGAAGCTGCACCGAGCACATATCCCGGGATCGGCTTAGAGTCCGTTAATGGAGCGCTAATGGCTGTGCTAGTTTGAGATCATGGTCTGGATGTTTTGAAATGGCTGTGCTGCTTGATCTAGAGCGGTGCTAGCGGCGGATCTGCTTTGAAGGGGACAGAGCAGATGTGATCTGGCTGTGGTAAAAGCCATTTTGATGGATCAGACTGACGCTGGTTTGTTGTTGTTGACGATACCTGTGCTGATTCAAGGTAACGTTGCTGCTAGCAGCTCAAATTCAGCTTTTATCTGCAAAGCCTGCAGATGCTTTCTGTCAGAGAGCTTTGATAAAATGCATGTGATTGAGGGTTATTATATTTTGACATGACATGTCCGAAATGTAGCTGTCAAGCTGGCCATCAGAAAAGCGTATTGATCGGTCGTCGGTGAAGATGTTTGGGTTCATCCAGCTACCACTGTGTCCTTCTGACTGTATGGACACAGAATCTGGCATTTGAGTTTAGCAAAGGCTCTGCTAGCCAGTAGGTTAAGTGTGTATCTACAGTATAAGCATTGTGGGCATGTTTGAGTCATGTGGTTTTGTGTTAAATGTCAGAGGTACACTCTGCAGATAAGGTCTGATTATACCTGTCCTCGTGTTTCTGAACGGCCTCTTCAGTGCCATGAAGTGAAATAAAGCTGATGTACGGTGAAAACCCAAGGTGTGAAGACTACAGGTCACTGGCCCAGCCTCGAGTGACCAGCAGAGGGAGCTAGTCTCTGACGTGTCCGCTAGCGCTAGTGCTCCTCTGCTAGCTACTCGTGCATGCTGCTATCGTGATAGAAAATGATAGAAAGCGATTGCTCAGTCGAGGGGAGAGCTGGAAGTTACTTTATAGTCATAAATGTGCTGACTTTGGAGTGCCTTATTATGATTATACCACACTTCGTCACGTTATTGTGTTTAGATTTAGCTCATGATGTGGAGAAAAGAACGCTAGTTCCAGAAACGGATGTGAAAGATTGTGTTGAGATGTTCATAAAAAGATTTCAGTATGTGTGTCAAAGCATATCTGCATGAATGATAACAGAGATGGAAGCAGTCTGTGCTGTGCTGTATTATAAATATAGTCACGGCTGAACAATCGAACAAGATAACACAAAAAAAACGAAATGCATTCGCGATGACATGATGAGCAGGTGTTACTTCATAGCAGTTGGTACAGTGTGGATTGTAGCATGATTGGAGTACCGTATTGATCTTCTATTTTTAGTCAGATCTTTAACCGTTAAACAGCTTACCGTTGTATTGAAAAATAAATAAAAAAAGAAATACTATGTCATTATAAGAATGAGGTGTTGTCAGTGAGCATATATACAAACTTTTCTTTGGACTCATTTCAAATGTGGCGTCAAGTATTGTTTATATGGAATCTTCATATTCATATTATTGCACACTAGCTGTGACCAACACCAGTTCAGCGATGTCATCAGAGATCATGCATCAATCAAGAAGAACGGACCTTAAATCTTTCAAATCTTTAAACCGTTCTGGAAAATGTCTTTGTGTGAGACGTCTCGTTTTGTTTTGTCAGAACTGAGAGGAAAGGTTCTTCAGTGTTATCATCAGTGTTTTGTTTGTTTGGACAGTGGACTGAATCGGTTTATTTGCATTTGGAAAGCATTTTTGTGCGTGTGTATGAGGAATATCCAACATATCCAAGTATCGATCGATAGGAGCGTGACACATGAGAGATGAATCTAGTGGAAAGTGATATTTCAGATGAAGACGCTGAACCTCAGGTTCAATATTTTGTCAGGGCATGATCCGGGCAGTGATGGGGAGAAACTTGAGCCAATATCTTCCTCGTCCAGCTCATATAGGACAGATGGCTCTTCATTCTCTGCTTTCAATCTCCCTCTCTCACACACACACACATGAGAGCTTATCCAATTCATCAGGGCATTGTGGATGGCCCGGTGCTGCACAGAGACTCTTTTGAGAGCTGAAGCGGGCAGCTGCAGCGCACTGAGAGATCCGCCAATCTTATGGCACGAGAGACAAACAGGGCAATAAGAGGAAGAGGGCCCGGAGTCTGTGGAGCTGGGCGGGGCTTGTGAAGAAGGCGGAGCTTGAGCCGACGCACAAACGCTGGAGGTCAGGGCCAGATGCTCTCCAAACAAAACAGTGTTTCTCAGGAAGCAACGCTGGGAAGCGTGGCCCTTGCCATTGTTTGTGTGTGTGAGAGAGAGAGAGAGAGAGAGAGAGAGAGAGAGGTCTTTAGGACTCTTCTGCTGTAATGACTCACACTCACCCTCTGTAACGGTCTCAGCTCTGATGTGTTTTCTGCATGCACACGTGTGTTGTTCTTGTGAACTATAACCATGTTGACAGTTTAACTCGCTTTATGTAACTTGTCCACCAGGCATGTTTTTAACTCTGCTTTCTGCTGGGTATATCATTATGTCAGTAGCTGTTGAATTATTCACTCAACCAATTCATTTAGAAAAGAAAGTAAACTACTGTGGGGCTGATTCTTTAGCTTTGTTTGCATGTCTTTTCATTCAGGCTTTGAACGCTGTGTCAGTCAGTCAGTGTGTGTGTGTGTGTGTTCCCTGGTATCACAGTGCAGAAAACAAAGCAGTTGAAATGTGTTGTCATTTGTTTTTATAACCGTTAGTTCCAGTTAGTGCCTGTGATCAAGATAAACACTAAAAATACAGTTATTGTTTTTTACATGGTTTGAGTGTGTATGGGTCAAAGACATCACATTTTTTTACGATTATTAATTCTGGTTAACAAAACCAACATTGAACAATGTCTATATAAGTGGACTAAATTGCGATTATAAATTCGATTAATTGTGCCGTCCTAATAAAAAGACGATCGTGCAAACATCCGTTTGTTGATGTTTTTGTTGGTGTTATGTGACGTAGCGGTGTGGGCCGATGACATCATCTTTTCAGAAAATATACAGAAAGCACAAGCCTGGCCTTTCCAGATTTGACTCCTCTGGGACACAGTTTTAAGAAATATAGGTTTCACTCTCCCAAAACGCCGGATCTGTCTGGACGATACAGCTAAACACCTGAACACTGGGATATATGTTTAGTTTGTGACTACTGTGATCCTGAAAAAATCCTTTCAATGTCATTTAATGATTCTGGGTCTCAATATGACTGACAAATGTTATTTGTTATATGAACTATTTTTACTCTGAACAACATTTTCTGTGTTTAATGTTTAATGCTAGTAACCTTTTTATGCTCAGAGTTTAATGTATGTAAAACAGATACATGAGTAAAAATCCATAAAGCTGCGTCACACTTTATGTTAGGTGGCCTTTATTACTGTGTACATACATCAAAAAATAAGAACAATGTACTTAATATAAACAACTGTGTTTATTTTGTGTTACAAAACACTTCTGCTGCTATTGAGGTGGATACGGGTAGGTTAGGGACAGGTTTGGTGGGATGGGTAGGTTTAGAGTAGATTAGGTTATAAAGCATGGGTCAGCAGTGTAAATATAGGGTTAGAGTTAGTGTAATTACAGATGTATACACAGGTGACTCATTAGGACATAACTAAGGACACCTGGGGAGAACATCAACTAATAATCACATGAACATAGGAAATACCAGACATTGACATGGGCGGACACAAGGGGAGCAAAAGCACATGGCACACTAAACACAAAGTCTGACAGTACTGATACAAATACTTCATCTTAAATGTTGTTGGTTTTTTTTATGTATGAACATTTTAATAATTAATACTTGTTCAAAATAATCACTTTAGCAAAGTTTGTACAATGTTATTTTGATAAATAACATAATATATGCGTGTTAAAATATGTAATATGAAATAATATAATTTAATATAAAATACATATTTTAAAATACAGGACAATCATTTTAAAAAGTAAAGATTCTAAAAGCATTGAAGGAGATTCATGTCAACAGATGGAAAAGTCAGCCATCTATTAATTATCATATTAATTACTGTGTGGCTTTTGTCTCAACAGCAGGGCGCTTTTTACCCCAAATACCATACTTTTACACATTCTTTCATTATTTTTACAACATTAACTATTTAATAACATTAACTGTTTTAATTATCTTAAACAAAACTGAAAATCATAAAAAAGACCTTTGTCTCAAATTATATGCATTGATTTGAGCAATTTTCACTAGAAAACATGACATATGAGATCAAGTAAGCACAGAATCAGCTTTGCACTGCTGTGTGACGTCAAAGATCAGACAAATACACACACGCATCTTGAAAAGGGATGGTTTGGAAAGTGTTACGCCACATTTGTGTGCCATCCAGTGATTTAGATGAAAGTGACATCAAAGGCTCCTTTTAGCCCCGTCGTACCTCACTGTTGTGAAGAGTGACCAGCAGATGTGATCAGGTCAACATCAGAAGCGCTCGAGGGTCCTGCTCCTGCAGATGAACTCTAACATGCTTCAGGACTGTCTCCTCTCACGCGTCTCACATTTATCATGTGAGGAGGATGAACGGTTGGGAACCAGTGCTCAGAAGGTTACTCGGCTTGTTTACCCCGATTCTCAATAAGATATATTTTCAGCTTGCTCTAAATAGGGAGGAAACAAACAGTGTAATGAAATATTGATGTTTAGTTTGTGTGTGTGTGAATCATCTTTGAGTCTCGTCTGTGGACCCCGGACACCGCCCCTGTAAAGACTTCACAAACAGCCCTGCTAGATGTACTGATAGATCTATAGTTCCTGTGCTCCAGCAGCTTGGTGTGTGTTCGTATTAAACAGCCTGGAGCCCCCTGAGCTTTACATAGTTTTAACACACACCTGCCAGCCAATCAGACTGCAGCGTTCAGACACACCATGGTATAATCTGAGGAGAGCACTTCAGAAAGGAGCGACAAATGGATGTTTTTTGTGTGAAGGATGGCCATGTTTACAGTGCAGCAGTAGAAAGATCTCAAATAAATGATAAATGAAAACACACATTACTACAAGGTTCTGTCATACGAGACGTTTGTTGCTGTCCAGGAGCAGTATTGTGGTGGTGTGATGTGTTTCCAGCAGCTCATTTCATCTCTTTCTGTCAGAATACTGTAAACAATTAACAGATTGTGCTGCATAATGACTTGGGTACGACAGGTATTACAATATGAAGGAGATTTATGAGGACATTTTCAGTGTCCCCGTAATTCAAAAGACTGAACATTTTTTGAGAATCTAAAAGTGTGTGTAGTTTCCTGTAAGGGGTAGGTTTAGGTGTAGGGTCAGTGTAGGACAATACCACATACAGTCTGTGCAGTAGAAACACCATTACACCTATGAAGAGACCCCAGAAAACATGGAGACACTATATGACTGTGTGTGTGTGTGTCCTCAATCACGCCTCAGTTTCTTCAGTTTTCTCAGTCAGTGTTTTGGTGACAGGGCTGTCTGAAGAAACACAAGCCAGCGGTGACAGTGAGAGTCAGTGATCTGTGCTCCGGGTTTTGTAAACTCTTCTCTCACTTTGTGGCCACAGATGATCCCGTAATCTGACCTGCTGACACAGATCACTCTCTGCTCTCTCTCCGGCATATTTAATATTTAAACTTAACATTTAATAAACATAATATATAAGTTAGTTGAAGTCAATTTTTATAGTTGTGTAAAGAAATACATTTATTGTTCATAAGATAGTGCTTGAGCTACTGCAGGGACAACACACATTAACCAACATCTACTGATGAACAACGTGCTCGTCAGCTGCTCATGTACTACTCAGGGTCAACATTACTTCATTACTTCAACATTACATTCTGTCATTCATTTCTCACCCTCATGTCGGTCCAAACCCATAAAATCTTCAGAACACAAATGAATCAGAGAGCTATCTGATTCTTCATAGACAGCAACACAACTGAAATGATCCAGATCCAGAAACACCGTAAACACATGGTAAAACAGTCCATGTGACATCAGAGGATCAGCTTCAGTTTTGAGACGCTACAAGAATACTTTTTTTTTGTGCAAAGAAAACAAAATAACATCATTTAACTTTACTGCTGTTCTTCCGCCATTTTAGAGAGTATCACAACACAACGTGAATGCAAGCTTTAGCGGATTTGACATAATCAGCCATGTTTACACCTGGGGGATGCATAATCTGCAGCTGTTTGCATCTAGAAGAAAGCGTACACATGGAGAAGAACCGTAGAGTTAAATGATGCTGTTTTTGTTTTTGTCTAGTGTTTGCTAACTCAAAAATCATACTTTTATTCAATAAATCTCCACTTCACTTAATGTTGATAACGATGATGATAATAATAGATTTTATTTAACAACATTGCAATAAAATATTCATGTCTTAATGGATTTGCTTTTGATCACTAATCAGTTTATTTTGGAGGAAAAGTAAAGCGACTCAGCATGTACTGTAAAAGCTTTAATACAGAAATTAAAATATCACACTCATCAAAGATGATGCAAGTTGTTTTATGTGTGGATGTTATTATAAGTATTTTTGAATAAAAGAGTATTTAGGACAGAAAATGAGCATGATTGTCACTGAGCCAGCTTCTATTGTATCAAAGATGTAAAATGTGCATATGAACCGACACTGGGAGTGTATGTGGTAAACAGACTCGGATGTCAGCAGACGACACACACACACACACAGGGTTAAGAACGGCAGATGTCGGGCTGTGTTTGGACACACAATGCTCTGCAGTGACAGCAGGCAGACACAGGGTTCAGATATCAGCTCTGTTTATTCACTCGCTCTTCTCACCGGACTCTCACTCTCTAGTTCCTTCAGTATGTGCCCTGGTTTTACAGTCTAAAACAACATGCTGTTCCTCACAGTGTTGTTCTTTCATGTGATGATTGATTCAACGTTTGTTTGTAGTGTTCATTAAACCAATCATTGATCCCAGATCAGCAGCATGACGTGCAGTAACACTCGTCCTGTCCTAGGTGGCGCTGTGATGCAGCACTTTCACTTTCTCACTCATATATAATATAATAGTGATAGGCTGCTTTCATCTGGTAAAAAAAACTAAACTACTACTACTAGGTTCATACAGCTCAGATGATCACCGGTCACTCCGCGTGTGTTTTGACTACACTTGTAAGGGGACAGATGTCTTCACAAATAATAATAATAATTCATTACGTTTATATAGCGCTATATATAACTCAAAGTGCTTTTACCTTGTGCGAGGGTCTCCCTTCTTGTAAAACACTTTGTCAAGCCACTATTGGGAGATTAGACTAGATTTCCATAAGAGGTCCGCAGGTGCACATACGCCACTGAAATAAAACATGCACTGTGTAAAAAAGTTTCTCACCTGCGGAGCGACATGGTTGACAGCTGTTAATGCACTATTACCATTTTAGATCAACAAACTTCACTGCATAAGATTGTTGTTCAAACTGAGGGCATACATCTACAGTAGGCTATCTGCAGGCCAGAAGTCCGCTAAGTCTGAAATAAGCTCATATGTAAAAAAACAACTGATAACACACAGCTGCAGGCAGAGATGACAGGCCCAGGCCCCTGCGCATTGTTTGAAAAACAGATCATATTGTGTCTGAAATGTCTGCCCAATCATTCAGCAATTCGTACATGTTTTACGAAGGGGCTACTGTAATTCGAACGACCTCACTCATATGCTTTTTGCTGAATCATACTTATTTTAGGAGTTTCCAATTCGTAGGAAATTTATGAATGACCTACACATCGCTGGGGTTTAGACGATTCGTATGAGTTAGCGTACAAATTGGTCGTGAGACTGTGGTGAAAATGTCAAAATTCACATGGAATTAACAGAATTAATCATCACAGCAACACCATTCCAGAAATCCATAAACTGTGAGCAACTTTAATATGTTGTCATCAGGTAGACAGAGTTTGGTGTGAATTGCATGATTGTTCTAGGATGTGTACTGAAAAAACAAACAAACTAAAATCATGCACACAAAGGGAACAAAATATAAAACTTTGGTTACACCCTAAAGTATAGTGTCATTTTTAACATTAATTAATTATATTAGGTAACATGAATTATATTGATTTTGCATTTATTAATGTTAGGTAATATTAAGTAAAATTTACCAATACATTATTCATTAAAATGTAAAAATATCTATTCCCATTGTAAGAAGTACAAGCAAGATTTACTGCACCACTTTGTTAGGACCCTTCCAATTTGTGACGCATACTTTCATCTGAATTCTGAACAGCGGCAATAAATGCCTGTGTCGATGTGATGAAAACATGCCATGACTGGGGTTGTGTGTTAAGAACCGCTTCAAATGACCAGGAACCAGCCGTTCGATAAGACTTGTGCGTTTTGATTCAGTAGCCGAATGATCCGACTGAAGTACTGTAGGACTAGAAGCACAATCAGATTAAAAAGGTGACATATAAACACGTCAGTCAGAATGAAAACGAAACTAAAAAGTTCTGCCCATGTGCAATAGCATAAAAATCACATAAAGCCTGGTGCCTGCAGCGAAAGTTACGTACATCATCATGGAAGTCAAGGCGACTCTGGCTAAACAGTCTCGTCCTTACCAGTATTTATAAACGGAAGCAGCTTTTTGTAACGTTTACACTACATCAGTCCCTGATTAATGAAATTGTAATGATTAATGAAGTTATAAAATAATATTTTCTTGTTTATTTAGCTTTTCGCTAAGCTTAACCGGTCGGCAGGTTAATAAATACACTATAAATATACTATAAATACACGCAGCACTGCACAAAACATCACGCTCGTTAATTAGCAGCAGAAATAGGATACTATTAAGTCTATTTTTTAAAGCAAAAAGAAAAAAGTGGCTGCTAGTACGTGCATCTTTAAACAGCGGGAATCGTGTGTTCGTACACTGTGCGCATGTCAAAAGATCAAATCCGATTGTGTCATGTAAAAGCACATATCAGTCCGATTACTCTAAACACTGGGATCCGATTCTTCAGTCTGATTGATTTAATTCCGATCGAAGCAAAACGTGTCCATGGAAACATAAGTAGTGTTTAATTCCTGCGGTCACATGTTAGTGGTGCTAGCTCATGAGGGGATGTGTTTGCGCACATAGGTTTGATTTGTTTGTTTTTGTTCTTGTTATAAAAAAGGAAAGTAAAATTAGGAATTAATAAGCAAATTTGGAATCAGAATCATTAAGATTCAAACGAGACCCATCCCTGGTTATGGTCACGTCTTGAAGATGTTTTGGCGTCTCTCTCTGGACGTTTCTCTTTGAAAGTGCTGTAAGTGTGTGTATATCAGTGCTGCAGAAGCCCCTCTGAGCACACATCTTCAGTGAGCCTGGGTCAGTTGTGTTCTAGTGTTTATATTAGCTAGGGATCTTCCACACACTCCTGTTTTTTTCGTGTGTGTGTGTGTGCACAGTGATCCAGAGAGACAGTATCGGTGTGTTATGGGATGAATCCGTGTGTGAAAGGAAGCTTGATGACTGCTGATGATCAAATGTAAATGAAAGGGCTAAGTCTCTGAGCAGTGTTTCTGCATCACCTGACC
The DNA here is from genome assembly GCA_032359395.1 of Enteromius anoplus. Taxonomy (NCBI): domain Eukaryota; kingdom Metazoa; phylum Chordata; class Actinopteri; order Cypriniformes; family Cyprinidae; genus Enteromius; species Enteromius anoplus. The sequence continues at coordinate 17,695,912 of JAUMHG010000045.1, read as the reverse complement.
TTCACGTCCAGTCTCGTTTGCTCCATGGGTGACGAATGCTGCCATATTTACATCCCGCTGACCTACTGAAAGCTGCCTGACAGTGAATTTGCATTTGAGCTTGTTGTTGCTTTTGGAGGCTCAGAGCTGTGTTTAGGACAAGATTCATGTGCTGATCATTAGCCAGTGAACAGAGACAGGCTTATTTCATGCAAGATTTTCTTAGTTCTCATGTTTGAAATCATCTTCATCATGCTATAAACTATTCCTTTCTAATTCAGTGTAGTTCAGGGTGCCCACTCATTTTGACCAGTGAATCTCCACCACAAAGCCCTGTTTAAAAGCAAATCCACACTATTGTTGGACAGTAACAAACACTCAACTAAACATTCAGGTTCAAATGAAAAATTAGAAAAAAAATAATCCCCATTAAAACATAAACACATTAAGGATTTCAAGAGATCATGAGGATGATTGGAGAATCAGCAGTGTTATGAGCTCCAGAGCAGGACTGAAGAACTGATCAGAGGACATTTCATCTGTCTTTATGATGTAAGGGTTCAGTATCCTTCACTGGTTCTTATTTATATTAAATTCAATTCAGGTCAAGTTTTTTTTTTTTTTTTTTTTTTTACAATGTAAATAGTTGGAAAGCAGCTTTAAAATCAAAAGGTTTCTCTGTTATATTTAGCAATAGCTTATCAGTGGCGACTATTTAAAGTCGATGTCCATGTGGCAGAAATGTACGGTAAAAACCATGCAGTTTGTTCATTACGTGTAATCAAACAGATGGTGAACACTATTAACAGCGATGTTTATACCACCACATATAGAGAGTATAACATATGATTAAACTGAGACATTTTACACTTTTATCCACTAATTGAGCTTATTTCAAGTTTGATGTCTGACCCAGGGGCTGAAAAAGCAAGAAAAGATTCACCTGGGGGAACATCTAGCAACTAATGAAGTTTATGGACATCAGGTCTGTAACATAATTAGCTATGAAAGAGATGTTTTAGAGAGACAGAGTCTCTCAGAAGTAAAGATGGACAGATGCTCTCCAATCTGTGAAAGAGTATAGAAAGATTGTGGAATGCTTTAAAAACAACGTTCCTCAACGTCAGATTACACAGACTTTACTAATCTCAGTTTCAGAGAAACTGCAGAAAGCTCTGTGTGTGAGGGACAAGGCTGAAGATCTTTGTTGGATGCTCGTGTTCTTCAGTTCATCACTCAACACATGATTCCTGTCATTGACATTACTAAATGGGCTCAGGAACACTTCCAGAAACCACTGTTGATAAACACTATACTCCAAGACATCTGCAGATGACAACTAAAGCTCTGTCATGATAAAAGAAGCCATGTGTGAACATGCTCCAGAAGCGCCGGCATGTCCTGTGGGTCAAGACTCATTTAAAATGAACTGTTTCAAAGTGGACAAGTGTTCTGTGGTCAGACAAGTCCAAATTTGACACGAAAAGCAGCATCTCTGATGGTATGGAGGTGTGTAAGTGTATACGGTATAAGCAGCTTCATGTTCTGGAAGACACTATGAATGCTGAAAGATATATAAAGGATTTAGAGCAACATATGCTCTCCTCCATATGAGGTGTACTTCAGGGAAGGTCTTGTGTATTACAGCAGGACAATACAAAACCATATTACTGCAGTTAATACAACAGCAGGACTTCTAGTAGAAGAGTCTGGAGCTGAAGTGACCTGCTGCGGTCCAGATCTTTCACCTACAGAGAACATTTGGAGCATCATTAACCAAAGACCACCACAAACTCAAACCTGTTTCAGGCAAGAATGAAAACAAATTCCACCCCAGAACTGTTTTGAAAAGAAGAGGAGATGCTACACCATGATAAGCATGACCCCGTCACAACTACTCTGAAACTTATTTTATTGTGAATAAAATATTGGCTTGTGGAATCTGGGTTGTTATCAAACTTATAGCAAAGTGTGGTAGTTTTGTATGTTGTTTGAGAGTTGGCATCATCTGAGGTCTTCTGGGGGGTTGGCATCATCTTCTCTCAGGTACAGATATTATCTTCACACATTTAACTCAATAACCAAAGCACGTTTCAACAATGTTATTCAATTTTATTTAGGGGTAAATCACAATCTGTGAGTATCACATTGCCTATACAATCATAGCATACTGTAGCATGAAAGTACTACTGTACTGTGTTTTACTAACAGATAATGTACCTCTGAGCTGTTTGTCTCATCAATGCCCGTCTAGCAGAGGAGTAGGGTTAGGGTAACGGGGGTAGAAGACAGTGTGTATGTGTGTGTGTATATCCTGGTGAGGACCTGAATAAGCACAGGCTCATTGGGACATAAACTGAGGTACAAAAGCTTATGAATCATACAGAATGAGTTTTTTTCGAAAAGTAAAAATTCAGTAAGTGTCCTGTGAGGGGTAGGGTTAGGTGTAGGGTGAATACGGTTTGTACAGTATAAAACCCATTACGCCTGTGAAGAGTCCCCACAAGGATGGCTGATCAGACGTGTGTGTGTGTGTGAGAGACACTTTGTGCAGTCTGAGTTTCTTTCTGAGGACAGAGCTCCTGTGAATTTTCTGGATTCATGAGGACTCCAGTCTAAACCCTGTTTTGTTTTCTTTGCATTGATACTTCATTGTTTCCCATGTTTTCCGGGAATCTTCAGTCTTGATAGGATCCTTCAGATTTTTGTGTGTTTATTCTCCAGGAGTGCTTAGAGCTCTGGGTTCAGATTTGGTGATATTTCATATCTTCAGAACAATTAATGAGTGACTTGTTTGTCCAGAAGAAAGGAAATCTCAAGTGGTTTTATTATTGCACGAAAAACTGCAGGGCACTTAGAGTCAGAGGCCAGTGTAATACCATAAGAAACCTATCACTTTGTAAGTTTTACGGTTCTGGAAATGACTATTTTAATATTGCCTAGTATTTCCAGATTTTTTATGACTCTGGAACCACTGCTAATTGAGCATTAGACGGAAACATGTAGGGCTGCAACAACTTATAGATAAAATCGATGATTATCGATAATGAAATTCGTTGTCAACGAATGCCGTTATCGATTAGTTGGGCTGCTCACGTTACTGAGGAGCGCGACCACAAGATGTACAAATACACACAGTTACACAACTGCCTGAGACCCCAAATTCACTAAATCCGCCTCTGCTCATGAGCAATAGTGATTAGTTGAATGGGGCTACTTTAGATTCGCTTACATTACACTGTGCGAATAACAGTAGAATATTACATTTAGTGATTGTTGTGGTTTTCAGCGAATGTAAATAAAAGTACATTTGTGACTACTAGCTTTTTGCATTTCTACAGTTGAGTTTTTTTAATAGTCCGCTAGAAAGTTAACTTGTTAACTAGCACATCTGTTTTCAAACATAATTTACTGTGGTTTTACTTATGCATATATCATTTTAATATACAAAATTACATTATTTTAGCTGTTTGTTTAAATCTTTATGTGGCTTTTGGATTTTTTAAAGTTCACTTTTATACATAAATAATACCCTGATTTGTGGTTTTATATGGTTATCAGCAAAACATCAAATTAAAGAAGTGTTTAGGTTTTATCCGATTAACCGAAAAAATAATCGCCCAACTAATCCATTATCAAAATAATCGTTAGTTGCAGCCCTAGAAACATGACCTCGATAGTCAGCGACGATAGCCTTGTGGGCAGTGCGTGGATTTTCAGCGCCGTTTCGCTTCATGGCGTTGTGAGATCGAGTCCTGGCTCGCAGACCTTTCACGATCTCTCTACTGCTTCACTTCCTGTCAGTCCTGATCCTATCTAAAAATGGCAAAAAATATCTAAAATCTTTAAGATTAACCTCTGTCACTTCTTTTCCAAAGGAATAATCCTGACTTTGTTTTTCTGGAGTTACTGTTTCGTTTAAGAGAGAAATGTCATCGGTGTATTCACAAACTGCATCGTAATAAAAAGCTTCGTTCTCATTCTTCATGGAGCCTTGAACTTTTCTCACAGTACTAATGGTGTTTATGAGCTCGGTCATGTGATTAATTAGCAGATATGTTTGAGTTGATGACTGTTATACTTCATCACTGATATAAGCTCAGTGTCTGTCCGTTACAGTGAGCGCACACAGGGCTCACTGTATGAAAGATGAAGTCAGTCACACCTTCAGGGTCATTGTGAACCTCAGCTCATTACAGTCAGACTAACACAAGTGTGTTGAACTGTGCTGACAGTAAGTGTCTGGACATTTATCTGCTCTGTCTCTGTACAGCTGACTCAGATCTGTATTAAACAAACTGGATGTTGTTTGATATTCATCAGTAGTCACTGTTATAAACTGTATGTTTTGCCACATAATATTTGTATTAATAACTGGTGTTTCCTACAGCTCAGCAGCAGAACTGTTTTACTGCATCATTGGCCCAGTGTTGTGGATTTTTAGATTAATGCAAGCTGCAGGTGAGGCTCGGTCTGTACAGTCTGTGTTGTCAGACTCAGAATGGTTGAGAAAGAGAGCAGCCATGGCAGCAGCATGTCTGAAATAGAGCCACACAGGCTCAGGAGTGCTTCAGAAAACCAGTGTCATTTACTACAGTCTGCTGCTGCATCAAGAAATACAGCTTGAATCTCTGCTTCTCTAGGAGACAGTTACACATCAGTTCAATGCAGAGACGCTGCTGGGTTCTCTGGCCACAGCTCCTCTCAGATAGACTGAGCTCAGATGAGTACACATTTAAAAAAATTTGATTTCAAGTTCTTGGTCCTAAGGACATAAGGGACCATTCAGACTTCCGTCACCGTCTGCACTGGTCATGAGCGCAGCGTTTCATTATCTGCCGAGGGTCAGGGTCACATAAACTAAACACAGCTCCTCATAACCTATGCTTACATCCTCCTATCTTTAGAATATCGCATAAAAAAAATGCACATAAACCACGATGGAAACACATTTACTGAATACATTTCTCCATGCATCGAAAAAAAAGTCATGTGGCTTGGCGCTCTGAGACAGGATCTCGCTCACACAGCTATATGTTGTTAAGGTCTTTCTGAAAGGGATGAGTAAAGTCTCTTGTCTTAGTATTTCTGTATAATAACTGTCTCTTTTACCACATCCTCTTTCACAAGCATTGACTATATATTGTGTTTCTTCAGCTCACTCTGAGTAGTTTGATTTGCCAGATATCATATACTGTATATAGCTATGAAAATGTTTATATTCAGTGCGTTCATGGCTACATTTTCATATTAATTTTATATCACATTATAAAATGATAAATTATACAAGCATGCTGTCATGTTCAGCTGGAGATGCCAGTCTGCTGATGGCACTCCAGCTCCAGCAAACTGTTTTATGTCTTATGAGTAATTATCAATGAACTCATGTCTCCCAGCCTACCTTGTCTGCTGTCTTTGTTGTTTGTTCATGTCTCCGCTCCTCTTTTTTGTTGTCATGGTGTTTCATTGTTTCTCCGCCTTATGTCACATGTATAAATACCCCCGATGTGCTTTGTTAGTCGCTCGTCAATGTCTGGATGTCCTGTGTGTTTTCTCCCGTTATCAGGCAATCCGTGTTTTCCTTTAATCTCTCCGTGTTTCTCTGCCTTCCTGGATATTGACCTAAGCCTGTCCTCGGTCACTCGCTCTAGCCTCGCTCCCTGGATTCCCTCATCGCCTGACTCACGCCACTAACTTTGGATTATTCTCTTCCCATCGACTCTGATATCCCCGTTTGCCGTTGATTACTCTGCCTGTGACTTGACTCTGTGTGTGTGTTTCCAATAAACGTTTTGCAAATGGATCCGCACGTTTCCCGTTGTGTCAATCGTGACACATACAATGTTTTGAAATAAATATAAATTAATAATGAATCAAAAGTTGCCACTAATACACAGATCTGTTTACACATATCAGATGTTCTGAAACATGACTGACTGTGTTTACATCAGTTTCCTGTCGTAGTTTACCCTCAGCCGAGCTTCAGGACAGACACTAGCGTTGTGAGTCTGTCAGGACACGAGTCTCGTCAGAAGAACCCATTGTAGAGTCACTAAAGAGAGAATCGTGAAGCAGCGGAGCACTGATTGTTTACAGCACCGCTAATAGTCTTCCAGTCCTCCTTAAACATAAGAAATAAAATCCAGATCCTGTGAATGCTGTCAGACTCTCAGTGGTTTGGACTGACCCCCATGTTTCTCACACAGGTACGACCCGTCCTCCTCGCCGCGGCGAGCTCCATGGTGTGGACTACTACTTCCTGTCTGTGGAAGACTTCCTGGAGCTTGAGAGAAGCGGAGGACTTGTAGAGATAGGAACCTATGACGGTCAGTGACAAACCCTCAGTCAATCATCATCATCATCATCATCACTGCTGCTCCACACAGAGCTTCTCATCTTAAAACAATCACACATCCCCAAAGATAGCATTAGCATGCTAGCATGAGCATCTCAAACACTTGATGCAATATTTAAAGAAATATAAGGATGATTTGACAAACATCCACTTATCAGTGTAGGACAGAGAAATATTTGACTGTACTACTGATGTTCATAATATCTCGAAGTCACTCGCCCTCTTTGTACGACTGAACCGAACTTTTTAAACAAGCGTGAATGACAGTGTGTGACTGTGTCTGTAACTCATTCACTGATCTCTGTGTCCACATTTACAATTGAACAGCAAAAAACTAAACAAAAAAACATTATAATGTAAAAAATGATTAGGAATGCATTAAATAAATTTGATGGCGACGTGTTAGATGAAGCCCTTTCATTATAAACCCATCTGTGACGCGAGTATTCTTCGAGCAGTCTGATATTGAGGCATGTGTCAGACTCCAGAAAGAGTTTACTGTAGTTTACAGCCATTAGCTTCGAGGTGTCTGTGTGCTTCTGAAAAACACTGCCACCCTCTGTAGAGTCAGGTTTAGAGGAAAGCCCACAGTCGCTCTGCTGTGTTCTGCTGGACTGAGCCGAGTGTGTGTGTGTGTGTGTGTGTTTTACAAATCTCTCTTTCTCTGCCATGCTTTCTGTCCCTCTTTCTTTTCAAGCATTTTAATGAGTTCCTGGTTGCCTAGGTAACTATTATGGGACATCCAAGCCACCCATCCAGCCTCTCAGTAGGACAGTGATTACCCATGATGCTTTGCGGCACAGTTGCACTGGTTCCCAGAAGTGCTGCGATCGCATGAAGCATGCAGGAGTAGAGCAGACAGCGCTGCAGGAGGATGCAGACATGAACAACACGTTTACAGGTGAGTGTGGGAGGGAGAGAGTGAGTGTGTGTTAGAGAGAGAGAGAGAGAGTGTGTGTGTGTGTGTTTGTGTGTGTGTGTGTGAATGATCAGATCACGTGCTGAGATCAGGCGGGCTTATTTCTGTGTGTGTGTGAGAGAGCATTACTGCTACAGTTAGAGTTGCTGTATCTGCAGATAAACAGAAGGGTCTGAATCAGGGAGAGATCTAGTAGGACTGCTGAAGCTCTACAGACTGAAGGCTTTATTTGGTCTGGTCTGTAGCGACTCTAGCTGCTAGCTGTGATTAGCATTCTGCCGCGCTCTCGTCTCAGCTGCAGTCCTGGACAACAGAGCAGTATGAGCCGGGATCAACACGACCAACAAAACACATGAAGATCAGATGATTAAGAGCTTACTGTATTACACTCAGTACTCAACAGTCTATCAGAGTTTATGTTTAATTCAGTACCAAAAGGATCAATAGAAGCTGTTCATAAAACCTAAAACAGGAAAACAGTGAGCATTTCAGTGACAACATACATCAGTAAATCTGATTCATGTAATTGGACAGTTTTTCTTAAAATGTATGTGTCCCATTGTGTTTCATCTTGATGAGAATTACTCATCATGTTAGCTTAGCTTGGCTAGAGTTATCGTTAGAATTTGATCAATTCAGATTCATATCAGTGTGATTCTAAGATAAAAAAATTCTGTCTTTTTATGAACAACATCAGCAAGAATCAGCAGCGCTTAGCCTCTTTTACTCCAGAACAGAAACAGGCATAACAAAGAACAACTTAAATCAATAAGCAGTAGTGTAAATAAATACAGCTCAACTAGGGATGCTCATTTTAACCGTTAACCGACCGATTTGAAGTTTGACCGATTAATACAATCAGTTAAATGGTTTAAAGGGTCATTCTATTTATTTATTTATTTCAGTATTTTACCTACTCATAGTCTACATAAAATTGCGTTTTATTGGCCACATTCACACAGCAGCAGAACACAGTTGAGCACAGGGAGTGACAACCACGTTCTGTAACGGAACTCACCTGGAAATGTTCAGGACTCGGAACCGGGTTCTCGGAACACACGCGCCGTGTGAACAGAACAGGAACACGCCCTTATAGCGGGTGTTACGTGTTTTAATGTGTGTTTTGGGTAACTTCTAGTGATGGAGAAATGAGCTGCGTGTCATCTGAAAGTTTTATTAGATCCCTTCAGTTTTCCGCCGGAGCCGCTCTCGTCAGTTTTGTGTTCTGTCACGTGATTCATATGCTCCACTTTCCGCGCAAAGCTGCTGTCGGTTAATGAAGGTTAGATTAAAGAACTTGCGCCTCGATTGAACTCCTGTCATGTTAAAAAGTTATTTTTGTGGACGTTGCCATCGTTGATATTAATATTACTATTTTAACGGGTCACAGGCGCTTATCCTTTGAATTCAATTGAATTCAATTCTCATTTAAAATAATGTTATCGGTTACGAGAAAGAACCGAAATGAGCATCCCTAAGCTCAACGAATTTTAGATATAGACGCTGAAATCAAAAGTTTAAAAACATTACAGTTTTCTTTTCATAAATAAAGATCAAACCTCATTAAAGTTAGGAAAGATGTTCTGTCGAGATCTGAGAATTATTTTCTATTGTTTTTTGATTAACATCAATGACAGTTTACATGATAAAGACAGCGGTGTTTATGATGAAGTACTGGTGTGTTTCGGAGGGTAAATGATTTCTGTCCCGGAGCAGTGAGAGCGGAAACAGTCCAGAACCCACTCTTCTTTCCTCTTCTGCTTTACATTGTTTAAAATCGCGTTAGAATGCAGGAATCAGACACTGAATAGAGCTGCGGGTGTGTCGCCGTGGTAGCCGCTTCTGTGTTTGAGGAGGTGTGTGCATGCCTTTGACTCTTCTCTTGTGTCTCCTCCCGCTCCTCCTGTGTTTTACCCAGAGTTCTTAGCTCGTAGTCTCTTCCCCTCTCCCCTGCTGTGCACAGGAGACTCCAGCCGGCCGGAGGTGCGGGACAATGCCCCCAGCTACGTGCTGAACAACATGGCCTCTCCGCCAGGCCTTCCTCCGGACCACGACCCCCTCGGAGCGCTGCCCGACAACTGGGAGATGGCCTACACCGAAAGCGGAGAGATCTACTTCATCGAGTGAGACCCGCACTACACAGATCACACATACACCCACACATTTCGGCAAGATCAGCACATTAAGTGTGGGACACACCGAGCCATCAGTGAGTGTCTGTAAAGTAACTATTCTACTTGTACTTTGAACCATACTGTAGTAAGGTACTTGAATTACATTAATTTGTTATAATTCTATAGATGCTGTGGTACTATAACAACTACAGTACTACAAATAAATTTCTTCACGCAGTAGTTTTTTACAACTCTCATCGGCGAACTCTGATTGGGCGTTTAGTTTATTGACCTGAAGGCAGCACAGACTGTTGTAATCTTACGTGATCTTATCAAGGAATGCCAATATGAGCATGGTTTTATACCAGCATGAGACTCTTAAAATGATGAAGTTATCAGTAACTGATAATCAAGCTGGTTAGCAGACGCTGCTTTGTTTCTGTGTTTGAATGAGGGATATTCAGTATTGATATCTGCTGTAATAGAGAGCTAGCAACTCTGACGCAGACACAGAACACGTGTTAGTCTGCAGACGCCTGTCGTGCACACACACTAGTGTTATCCAGACGCTGCCAGCGTGAAGACACAACACCGTCATACTAACACCAGTGATGCTGCTGTTCACAGCCACAACACAAAGACCACCTCGTGGATGGACCCTCGCTGTCAGGACAAGCAGCCCAAACCTCTGCAGGACTGTGATGACGATGGTAAGACACACACACACCGCTCTGGTCCAGTATTATCTCATGCTGATGAGACCATGTTCACTACACGAGAGACCCACGAGATGGCCTCAAAATGACTGTAAACATAAGCTAAACAATTAGAAATGTAAACTTTTTTTCTTAACTCCCTCAACAAGAGTCTATCACTGGAGAGTCCCAAAGTCCCAAAACCTGGACTTTTGAGGAAATTTTAACAATGAGATTTCTAGACCTGAGTAGAAATGAATAAACTTCTAAAATGCAGCTCAGATTGGGTGATCAAAGCGGCGGGTCACACCTGGGCTCAGTGACCAGCAGAGGGCGTCATTCATCAGCAGTGCACTCCATGGCCATCACAGACACGAATATCACGTCTCAGCCTGTGTCCAGCACATGTTCAGGCTGATGATTGAAGGAAGCTGCCTGTGACTTGACTTATGGAAGAACTGTATAAATATAGATCAATGTATTTGAGGAGATGTTTAGTGAGGACAATCTGATGTGAGGAGTGTGTTTGAACTGAACGATTCTAATTCAGAGTACATCCTACAGAAGTGTCAGTGCTCTCTGCACTGGTTTATTACCCACAACTCCCCACTCCACAGTCTAAGTCATAGATAAACAGCAAAGCTGAAGCCAGTTTAAAATACACAGACATGCGTTTAAAGATATTATGATTCTGGAGGCAATGAATAGATCCAAATAGTGAAGCGTTTGTGTGCTCATTATCTCCTTATCAATGATAATCCTGCGCTCTTATTCTGTCATCCATCAGCAGATATTCACTCTTGTCTGTTTGTTCTTGTCTGTGTTCTTGTCTTGGAGAAGAGGGTGTACATACAGAAGAGCTGGACAATGATCTCGGTACGTCTCTCCTCTCTCCTGGACCAGGTTTGATTATTAAAACATTCTCTGTGTGTGTGTGTGTGTGTGTGTGTACCCGTTTTACTATACTGGTTGGGATTTAAATGTTGGTAAATGTAATGCTGCTGAAAGCTGCTGGAGTGCTGAATGATGTTTCTGGATGCTCACTAACCTCTGCAGTCTGTCCTCTCGTTGCTCAGCGGCTCTTGATTTGTCTGTGTTTGTGTCAGAGCTGCCTCCAGGCTGGGAGAAGATTGACGACCCAGTGTATGGAGTGTATTATGTTGAGTAAGTGTAAGATCCCTGCGTCTATGGTGTGTATGCAGAGAATAATGTGAGGATGTGACCAATGTGTCTCTGTCTCAGTCACATCAATCGTAAGACCCAGTACGAGAACCCGGTTCTGGAGGCCCGGAGGCAGAAGCAGCTGGATGCTCAGCAGTCGCCGGAGGACGGACGCTACATCAGAGGTGTGCATCACTACTGAGTCCACTAGAACAGAGAGTCAAACACTACCAGGACCTGAACCTGCTGATAAACACCATCATCGGTGTAATGCTGTAGTATTTACTTCCATAGCGCTGTGAGCGTTGTGTTCTAATGCTCTCCTTTACATGAGTTTACAGTACATACACTTACTCACTGTGTGTCCCTGCAGCACAAGTCTTCAGCAGCACAGGTGGATTTGTAGAAATAGACAATACACCGTATGTCAAAATGATACATTTTTATTTTTTGCCAAAAATTATTAAGTCAAGTCACTTTTATTTCTATAGCGCTTTTACCAATGCAGATTGTAGCAAAGCACTGAACATTATCAAATAGAAGAACAGAGTGATGGTAAGGATTAGGATATTAAGTAAAGATCATGTTCCATGAAGATATTTTGTAAATTTCCTACCATAAATATATCAAAACATTTTTGATTAGTAATATTCATTGCTACGAACTTCATTTTAATACATTTAGAAATTATTTTCTCAATGTTTACTTTTTTTGCATGCTCAGATTCCAGCTTTTCAAACAGACAAATATTCTCTGATCCTGACAAAAAGATTATTCAGCTGTCAGGTTATGTATAAATATAAATTTTTTAATAAAAGGACCCTTGTGACAGTTTTTTTTGCTCCAGGGACACATATAACAAATGGGTTACACCTACTCAGTTGCTAATTTCTACAGACCTTTCTTTTTATTTCTGCTCTACTTTACATGTTCCACTATCTGTAAGTAACTTTGCAACTGCTTGTCAGCTAACTCTCATTAGAGGATCAGTAAACTGTGAGGTTAGTGCTAGGGTGAGTAGGGTAAGTGGACATGTACTCATAACAAAGGGACTTACAGTCGGTAGAATATCCCCCAAAATAAAGTGTAAATAAAGAGCATTGGTTGACATGGACTTACTGATAGTTAGTAGAATGACTAAAGGAACGATCGGAATAAAGTGTAAGCATCAAATGAATTGACAAGACGACAAATCACAAAATCCTTTCAACAATATCTATTTTTTTGAATTACGATTCTTATAAGGACCAATGAGGCTACACTTACCCAATGTTACATTAAAAAGTGTAATATTCTGAAATACTACAATTTAAAATCACTTTTTTATAAATATGTTCGAAAAATATTTGTTTCAAAAATGTACTTACATTTAAAGCTGTATTTTCCTTCAGAAATCATTCTAATATGCTGATTATTATTAGTATTTTACTGCAATTTTTGGTTAAATTCAATGTGTCTTCACTGAATGAAAATGTCAGTTTAACTAAAAATGCCCATCACATTATTTAAGAAAATGCCAATATATGCAAAATGTGTGTGTGTGTGTGTAATAAAAAGTTAGATATTTTTGTCCTATTGCAAACTGATGCATTGCTTCTTAATGATTTCTAATGTTTTTGTGTTGTGTTGTCTCTGTTGTGTTGTGTTTGTGTCAGAATGGATTGAGGAGCACTCGTCCGCTGGCGCTGCGATCGGCTCTTATGTGCCCAGTCATCTGGAAACATACAGAGACCCCCAGAACAGTCTCTCGGCCCCTCAGGCCCCGGGCCCTAGACGTGAGACTTCACTCACTCTCTATGTGCATCTATAGTGACACGACTGAATACTGGATAACTCTGTGTGTGTGTGTGTGTGTGTGAGCAGGGGGAAAGCCGTTCTTTACTCGTAATCCGGCCGAACTCAAGGGCTCCTTCATTAGCACGAAGCTGCTGAAGAGCCGGCGAGGCTTCGGCTTCACTGTGGTCGGAGGAGATGAACCGGACGAGTTCCTGCAGATCAAGAGTCTGGTGCTGGACGGACCGGCCGCGGTAGACGGAAAGATGGAAACAGGTCGGGACCTTCTCCTTCTCTTCCATGTTCATTTGAGTTTGTGTCCTAATCAGACATGGTAAACAATCTTCAGCCCCGCCCATGCTAGAATCAAAGCCACGCCCTTCTTTCATATTAAACATCTGAAAACAGAATGCTTTACTGCATATCAAACTACAAAATTCACAAGGCGTTTTGTTGTATGGCATCACCTTGTATTAAATGTGAGCGGAATCTGGTTCAGTTTGTATGAATGTTGTTTTGGGAGTCTGAAACTGATGTGAAGCGATCATCTCTTCTTCTTTTTAATGCTAGCCAATGAACATGAATAAACACTTATTCAGAAACAGAACAAAAGAACAAAACATGCAATGTGTTACACAACAATACTCCCCAGCCTTCTAATACATGTACAATACAAAATAGAATGTTTGTACAAACAAATAATAATAAAAGCGGTAGTAATAAAAAATATATGCAGATCCAGTATGTACACTTATTATTAGTAATAATAAAAACATACTGTTGTGACTTGTTACCACACTGTCTCCACTGAGAAGATAACTTATAAAACAAATCATGAGTAGAGCGGAGCATCTAACGTGTGTGTTTGTCCCAGGTGACGTCATCGTCAGTGTGAACGACACTATCGTGCTGGGATACACTCACGCTCAGGTGGTGAAGATATTCCAGTCCATCCCTATCGGCTCCATGGTCCAGCTGGAGCTGTGCCGCGGCTACCCTCTGCCCTTTGACCCCGACGACCCCAACACCAGCCTGGTGACCTCAGTGGCCATCCTGGACAAGGAGCCCATCATAGTGAACAGTCAGGAGGGCTTCGAGGCCATGCCTGTCCTGGGGCCCGTCGGCGGTGGCCCTGGGGCCCCTGAGCCCGTCTCGTTCGGCCCTGCTGTGGACAGTGCTCTGATGGGCCCGGTTTACACCAGCGATGTGGTCACTCTGGCATCCTCCATAGCCACGCAGCCCGAGCTGATCACGGTCCACATCGAGAAGGGCGACAAGGGCCTGGGCTTCACCATCGCAGACAGTCTGGCCGGCGGTGGACAGAGGGTGAAGCAGGTGGTGGATTACCCACGCTGCCGAGGGCTGAAAGAGGGCGATATCCTGCTGGAGGTCAACAAGAGGAGCGTGCATAGCTTGAGCCACAACCAGATCGTGGACCTCCTCAGCAAGTGTCCGCGAGGGAGTGAAGTGACCCTGCTGGTGCAGAGAGGTAAGGACCTGCTTCAGAGCTAAATATACAGGATCTGACCCTCGAGCACAAAACCAGTCTGAAATGAATATTTATACATCATCTGAGAGCTGAATACATCAATCTTTTTATTGATGTCTGGTTTGTTAGGAGAGGACAATATTTGTCTGAGATACAACTATTAGAAAATCTGGAATCTGAGGGAGCAAAAAAATCTCAATATAGAGAAAATCACCTTTAAAGTTGTACAGATTAAGTCCTTAGCAAAGCATATTAATAATCAAAAATGAAGTTTTGACATGTTTATGGTAGGATCTCAACCTTCTAATGATTTTTGGCATAAAAGAAAAACTAATAATTTTATTGTTGTGTATTTCCACAAATATACCCGTGCTCTGATGACTGCTGCTGTGCTCCAGGGTCATAAACAGTATGATTGAGTACTGAAAGTGCCCACAGTGTGTATATTATAGCATTGAGCGATGCAGCCAATCACAGGCATGTCTGAACGCAGTGGCCAATCAGAAGCCTTTTCACCATTTTCTGCACATTATTATTAGTCCTTTTTTTGTCTCGTAGAGTATGGGCCAGTTTTACTAAATCGGGCAACTTAGCATAAGATGGTGCTGATGGGTCTGAACATTTCTGTGTTTCTCTGCTGATTCAATTTATGAGAAATAGCTTGTTTAGGTTTTATAAATAACATGCTGAATATAGAGATTTGATGGAAAAATATAAATGATACTGAATGATAATAAAACACTAAAACAGTAGGCTGTAGACTATTTGGCGGGAAAATGACTTAATGAATGAGTCATACAGTCATTTTATCAACAGATTTGAATAAAGCAAATGATTGACTCCTCAGAAACACATTGCAGTCTGCTGTGGATTGGCTTGAACTGTTGTGGTCAAAATAGCTTGAAGTTGTGTCAATCATGTAATTTACTTAATACTAACTTCTTTTTCATTGAAGGTTTGTAAGAAATCAATATCAGGTTTGCAATCATATTTGTGAAGACATCTCTTGCTCTAAATTGACATGACTAAAAGGTACTGTATGTAGGATTGACACCGATTGGTTGAACTAGGTATTGCAGTTCAAATACAAAATATTGGAGATGTTTTTTTTTCACCCGGCCCCTCCTACTCAGACTTGATGCACACACAGGTTGCCAAATTGAAGACATGCCTGTGTTGAACATAACAGAGACATTTTATGATTATTACAATACATTTCTTACATACGGTACCTTTAATTACGTTACAAAAACATGATCTCATACAAGTTTTTTGCAATCATATCCGGAATTTTTGGGGTGTTTTTATTAATTTTGTTACATTTTTGACGCAGTTCCCTATGAAGCTATGTTCCAGCTCAACTGTATAAACAAGAAATTAAATTATAGATTAGTTATCGATTGCATTTGAAGCAGTAAGTTTTACATCCAATCCCATTCATGATGTTAACAAATAAATCTGACAGTGGGTCAGCAATTTAGTGATATCCCTGCATGTGCTCTTGATCGGTTTTGAAATAAAATACCCAGTCCTCTTAGTCTGAGACCAAACACACTTACATTTATTCATTTAACAAGACAGCAGGAAAGCCATTGCACACACACACACACACACACACACGTTGGTTGGACTCTTCATAGGTGTAATGGTGTTTCTACTGTACAGACTGTATGTGGTATTGTCCTACACTGACCCTACACCTAACCCTACCCCTTACAGGAAACTACACACACTTATAGATTCTCCAGAAAACACCATTTAGTATGTTTTAGAAGTCTTTTGAATTACGGGGACACTGAAAATGTCCTCATAAATCACCTTCATATTGTAATACCTGTCATACCCATGATATTATACACATTTGTGTCCTCATGAACCACATAAACCCGAACACACACACACACACACACACGTTACACTGTGTGCAGTGCCATGCATTTCAGTATCTTGTCTTGGTTTGTTTCCATGACGATACTCTGATTATTTCCAGTGAGATGGAGAGTGAGCAGAAGCTGCTATAGAGAGAATCAGAAACCAGCTGGAGTTTCTTTGCTTTAGTTATCATTATAAGGGCATATTTTGTACCATATAAAAAGCACGTTCTGTAGGATCCATCATAATTCATGCATTGGTGCGTTCCTGACATAAAGTATAGATCAGTGAGTGAGAGCTTGTTTGGCTGAAAATCTAATGCATTCATGTCTTTTGTTGAGAATACAATCCCAGAATGCCTTGCAACAAACAGTTGATTTTATCAGTAAAATAGTTGTCTGATTGGGTCTGTATGGTTATGTTTAATGTTGCTGTCCATCTGCACTGTTCTCTGTAAATGTGCTGGAAAATAACTAGAACGAGTGCAGGAAACTACATCACTGACAGTACAATTATGACAATACTTTGAATTAATATGATGAGAATTGGCAGCTTGCAGCAGGGAGTAGCGTAATGGACTGTACAGCTGAAATAACCTGCGCCTACGTGAAAAACAACCACCACAAAAATAAAGTGTGAAAGCGCTCCTCAAGGAAAAGCCCACTCCCATCCTTCATAAAGACTGAACTAGCTTGAGCTTCAAGGGTTCATGATTCTCTCGATGCCGTCAGTCAGTGTCATTTCAGCTGCATGTAGAATAAAAATCATTACAATTCGTTAGACTGTCCCCAGGTGGAGAACCACACCAGCCATGAGTCCGTGATTATGAATGGTTTATGAACTGCTGCACACATTCAGACGAGATCCGACAGAAGCTGACTTGACTTCATTACCTCAATTCAACATCATATACTAAAATGCTTCTAAACAGTGTGTCACTACACAAAACATTCTGCTGGAATAATACACCTGCTCGTATTGGACAGGATCTTGGTGGACTGTGATGAAATGACAGATTTGGGTTGTTATTGTGAGTCATGAAAGTAATTTTGTAAGTCTATGGGCTAAAGCATGACGGAAGGATTCTGTGACGTGCTCTGGGTAGAAAAGCACAGCTAATTTAAATACTTTTATGCTTTTTAATCCACACACATTCCATGAATACTGGTCAAACAGAGACATAATGACTCTTACATGATTTTACACTATTCATATTCATTCACAGCACGTGTGTGACATGAGTCTCACTGGATTATCAGTCAAAATGGATATTGTAGGTCTGTGATAATGATGTGGGTGTGAATCAGAGATGCGCTCACACACACACACACACACACACACACGTGGGTGGAGCAGGTTCCTCAGCAGCAGCTGATGCATGAACACACACACTCCAGCGCTCAGACAGAGGCTCTGCTCTGATATGAGGAGCCGTGTGTGTGAGATTGTAATATGAGGGTGATGATTTCTCTTTCTCTCTTCCGCTGTCTCACAGGAGTCCTGCAGCCCAAGAGAAGCCCCAAAGTGCTGGTAAGACAGCTTCCCTTTCATTTCTCACCTCAGCACATCCATATAGACAAAGTCTGTTATAATCTAGCTGTTGCACTCTGATTGTCATCTCTGCGTCTCGTCTGTGTGTGTCTCTTGAGCTGATATGTGTTAATGGACATTCTAGGTCTGTGCACAAACCTTTCTCACTTGAGATGAACGCCTGTTGAGAAACATTTCAAACGATGCAGAGCTGTGAGTTGTGGTGCTGGTGGGTGCTGATCTTTCTGGTAATGTCTGTATTAAAGAAGCATTGAGTGCAGTGGTTCCTGGAGACACACTCAGGTCATTCAAGCTGCCTGTCCTAACGAGCCGATGAACGAGGAACACGAGGAGCGGTGACATGCTTTCTCATGCCGTTTGATGTCAAACACCTTGTTAACTCTTCCTTGCTCATTCAGCTCAGTGTTAGACCATGCAAAACCCAAAACATGATTCCAGTTTTTGTCCTGACCAGTGATTTTATTCTAACGGTCTCTGCTGTGTTTCTGACGTCACGGCTGAAACAACAACATACAATCCATGACAGTATTAATCTCAGGTACTGATTATGTGCTTATGGTTGAACTGGATCATCAGAGGTCAGCAGCAAAGACATTGATTAATAACATGGGATTAGATACATTTGTGTCATTTAATTATTGCAGGTTTGCAGGCAAGGACTCAAGAATTAAATGAACTTATTCTTTTGGCTGGGAGAGCAGTTTATTCCAGAGAAGCTCCGTCCCCAGGCGCTTCTGATTGGCTGTGATATTTGATTGATCCTGTCACACAGCTGTGTTGTGTGTGGTCTGGACAGAGGAACTGCTTGTCACTGGAATCTTTAGGGATGTCAAATAATGGCCATGCTTCGTGATTGTTTTTGCTTGCTTAGCTCTTGACTTTGCTGCTGTTTGCTTGTAATCACTCCCTGAACACATCACTGTACCCCCCGCAGTATACCTACACCAGTGGCGGCTACTGGTCTGTCAAATAGGGGAAGCTCATTTTCGCCCTACATCATAAAATTGTCTATTTATCTAG
>JAUMHG010000045.1:17664488-17675852 GCA_032359395.1 Enteromius anoplus | reverse complement strand
CTGATTCTGAACGAACTCGTCTTTGAGATAAACGTTTTCTAACGCATTTTTAGTCAATAAAATGTTAATACAATAGTTCATCATTTGACCATTACTTTTGTGACTTTATAGGGGAAGCTGAGCTTCCCTTGCAGTCTTAAAGAAATCGCCACTGACCTACACCACACACCTCCTCACAGCCGCCCACTACACTCCAGAACTCCCTTGTTCATCTGAGACTGGAATAATCTAGCTGTTGTTAACAGCATTTAATAATCATTATCATGGCAGGAAATATTAATAATGAATAAGATCAGGACAAGAATTGTCTTGAGCACATGGACATCTACTCGGGTACGTCCTGAAATGTGTTTAAACACACTCCACGTATCGACTCTGTCTCTCTATCCATTCTCTCCATGAACTGTCTATTTTTAGGCTTGGCCTCTTTTTCCGTTCGTTTCTCATTCCATGCCCTCACTTCCGTTTTCTTTCCTCGTCTTTCTCTCTTCACAAATAATTTTTTTTCTTTCTAGGTCAAACCCATCATCTCTCAATCGCTCATCCACAATCAGAGCAATTTATTGAGCTGATTCAGAGATTTGTCGTCAGGCCTCATCAATACAGATGCGTGTGCTGTCAGTGGATAGTGTGTATTTGAAGTCCATTTGCTCAGTCTCACTTTTAAAAATGTTTAGCATTTCTGGTGTAAATGTACAAATTCTGTGAGTAGTTTTAATATGATTGCATATCTGAAAATGGATGATTAAAATGATGATGAAAATGGATGATTACACGTTTATATTCTGAAATCTCATTAAATGGCCCTTTTCCTGACATAGATGTAAAACACAGAGCTGCTGCGAGTGTTCTGGAGGGGCTGGAGTTTTTGGTGTTGGTATTTTGGTCAGATCCAGAATCCGCTGCAGATGTTTTATATTGTAAAAAAGCTAAAGATCCTGTGTATGCCATGCAACAGGCAATCAGGCTTTTTATCTGCTAAAATACAGATTCATCATGCCACAAAAGTGTCTTTTGGCTTCAGGTGTTGTACTGTATGAACTACTTTACTGTAGTGTTGGGGAGGTGTTTGTCCTCGGCGGTGTGGCAGAGCCCTGTGTGTTCCGCTGAAAAAACAATCATGCTAGTGTCAAATGACATGAGAGTGGGTGAATACTGACAGAGATTCAGACGTCAACTAGTCATGCAGAATAAAGAGCTGATGAGTAGTATTAATCAATCAATAATTCAATCAATTAAATAATTAAATCAATTCTTTTAGAGGAAATATTTGATCTGTTTGCTTCAGGATGTCAGTGGCTCAGACCAATGCTCTGCTAGCTATATAGAGACACCCATTAAACAGAAGACCACCGATCTCTGAACTTAGTGAACAAGGATCTTTACTGTGCTTTGTTCTGTGGATGAACTGGATAACTGCACATCTGGATTTTTGTGTATGTTTGGACAGTGAACCTCTCAAAATGCTTGCTACGAATGCAAAAAATGTAACCCGACAGAATTCTTTGGAAATTTCAGAGGCAAACATGATTGTGACTCGGTGTGCAGTGACCTGAATCCTGTAAATGTGTGTCTCTCAGCAGTTGGAGAGGAAGGACAGTCAGGGCAGCTCTCAGCACAGCATATGCAGTCACCGCAGCACACACACCGACTCGCTCGGCCGCCCGGAGCCCATTGTAGCCCCTGACACCCTGGGGGGCCCTCCGCCGGTGCCACCGCCTCCCACCCAGCCGCTGCCCGTCCTGCCTGCCTTTGACACGTCTGCAGCCAATGGGACGCTCCAAAAGAAACCAGACCCCTTTAAGATCTGGGCGCAGTCCAGGAGCATGTACGAAAGCCGAGGTGAGTAGCCAGCTACATTCCCCTCATCCTCTTTTGTTTAAGCTAGCATCTACTGTGAAGTGACAGGTTAGCACACTCTTCTCTCGCATCTACACACTTCAGTTCAGTTACATTTATCTTAAGATCCAGGTTTCTTTGCCAGTAACACTTATCATTAATCATTATTTTGGACTAGAATCTGATAGTCAGATTCAAAATCTCACAAGAAATTCTGTCACGTAGAACATAAATCCACCTCAATATGTTATTCGGTACGGTTGGAGCGAAAGTATTGTTACACCACTCTGAGTCTATTAAGTCTTTCATTAACACACATTATAATAGACCAATAATATTCCTTAACATTCTTCATTTTACACAGCACTGCAATGCATTTATTTCCAGTGAAAATGTTGTCTTTCATTTGAATCAGAGTTATGCCAGAAAAACTGAATAAACTATTTTGAAATTTACAGTGTATTTGTTTAGTAGAGGCAGGTGCAAAAAATCTAAATATTGAGAAAATTGCCTTTAAATTTGTTTACATGACGTTCTTAGGAATACTTATTACTAATAAAAATTGGTAGGAGGTGTACTGTATAAAATATCTTCATGAATATGATGTTTACTCAATATCCTAATGATTTTTGGCATAAAAAAAAAAGAATAATTTTGACAGAATAATTTGGATAGTATTATTGGCTATTGCTACAAATATACATGCGCTGCTGATGACAGCTTTTATGCTCCAGGCTCACAAACATTGCCTTTATTAAACCAGGAGAAAAGACTAATTGAGATTAAAATCTCTTTTACAGGCGTGTCCTTGCTTTTACAAATAAACATCAGCATATAATACAAAAAACAACATGACAACTTATATCTAAGTTTAATGCAATTATGCACTAACTTGCTTTCTAGATTGTGTAATAAGAACTAAAAATAATTGTAAGACACCAAGTTTTGTAACTTCATCTCTTTTTGAAAAAGATTCCAGTCTGAAATGGTGGTATAATTTAAAAGAGGGATAATTTGACTGAAAACATAATGAGTAATTGCCGGATGAAGCCCTTTTAATGAAATAACAGAGATAAAATGTAAAATATCCCATTAGGGCTGTAATAGACACCAAAGCATGAAGACCATGCCAGTCTTTTGTGCAGTTCACAATGATGAGTGGAATATTTACATCAGTTATAAATCTCAAAGCAGTATCGTACAAAGCATCCGAGGAGACGAGTAAGAGCTGGCCTGCTCATAGACTACATCCCCATCTAAACTAAAGCTTTTCATTATTTAATTCCCAATGTGTGAACCAAAATATAATAATCAATAACAATACTCAAATATTTGTACTTTGACAATTTTGCAGTATCATCTGCCTATAAATGAAACTCTGCAGTATCAATATTAAAATTAAGGCAGATTTATATACACTGCTCAAAAAAATGAAAGGAACACTAAAATAACACATCCTAGATATTAAATTGAATATTCTTATTAAATACTTTGTTTGTTACATAGCTGAATGTGTTGACAACAGAATCACACAAAAATCAACCATGGAAATCAAATTTATTAACCCATGGAGGTCTGGATTTGGAGTCACACTCAAAACTGAAGTGGACTAACACACTACAGGCTGATCCAACTTTGATGTGATGTCCTTAAAACAAGTAAAAATGAGGCTCAGTAGCGTGTGTGTCCTCCATGTGCCTGTATGACCTCCCTACAACACCTGGGCATGCTCATGATGAGGTGGTGGATGGTCTCCTATAGGGATCTCCTCCCAGACCTGGACTAAAGCATCCGCCAACTCCTGGACAGTCTGTGGTGCAACGTGGAGTTGGTGGATGGAGCGAGACATGATGTTCCAGATGTGCTCAGTTGGAATCAGGTCTGGGGAACGGGCGTCAGGCCCTCATACCACCCTCATGGACTCATTTCTGACCGTTTGAGCAGACACATGCACATTTGTGGCCTGCTGGTGGTCATTTTGCAGGGCTCTGGCAGTGCTTCTCCTGTTCCTCCTTGCACAAAGGCGGAGGCAGCGGTCCTGCTGTTGGGTTGTTGTCCTCCTAAGGCCTCCTCCACGTCTCCTGATGTAGCCTGTCTCCTGGTAGCACCTCCATGCTCTCAACACTACGCTGACAGACACAGCAAACCTTCTTGACACAGCTCGCATTGGTGTGCCATCCTGGATGAGCTGCACCACCTGAGCCACTCGTGTGGGTTGTAGACTCTGTCTCATGCTACCTCCAGAGTAAAAGCAGCGCCAGCATTCAAAAGAGACCAGAACATCAGCCAGAAAGCACAGGAACTGAGAAGTGGTCTGTGGTCACCACCTGCAGAACCCTTCCTTTATTAGGGGGTGTCTTGCTAATTGCCTATAATCTCCACCTGTTGTCTCTTCCATTCACACAACAGCAGGTGAACATGATCGTCCGTCAGTGCTGCTTCCTAAGTGAGCCGTTTGATTTCACAGAAGTGTGTTTGACTTGGAGTTACATCGTGTTGTTGAAGGGGTCCCTTTATTTTTTTCAGCAGTATAAATATTTTACACAATAATGGCCCCAACAAAGATACTTGTGGGACTCTGTTAACAATCTAAAGAATCTGACTGAACACCTTCCATCTGTACACATAGGGTTCTTACCTATTAATAATCAATAAAAAAATGTAATAGCATTTTCTGATAGTACTACCAATCTAAGTCTATTTAATATGGCATGATCCACATTATCATGTACAAACTCTTCACACCTGCTCTTACTTAAATGTTATGCTATATTATTCGTGTTTTTGTGCTACTTGTACACTTCTTTGTATATTTGTACAGTATTTTCTATATTTGTATATTTATTATTTTTATTACCTGTGTCTTGTCTTGTCACTGTCATTCTGTTGCACCGCAGAGCTCTGTCACAAAAACGAATTCCTCGTATGTGTAAACATACCTGGCAATAAAGCCCATTTTGATTCTGATCACAGTAGATCGTGGTTTTAGTAGTTACCCGTGTCCCACAAAGGCATGATTTATACTTACTTACATAGCGATTTACAGGACTTATTCAGCATGTTATATTTGTAATTAAACACAAATACAAGGGAAAAAAACTTTTTAACACATGTATGATGTGTATATTGCATAATTTGTACTCCTGCCTTTGTTATATCTAATGTGTATGCGTGTAGTTCTGAAGGTTATGGCAGTATGATTTCAGAATGTACCTAAGTAGATGTCCATGTGCTCATGGTCTGTTTGGTGGCAGATTGTTGGGCGACTCCTGATGGCTGTTGTGCCAATTCCCAGTCAGGCCTGTTAAATGCTCCACACGGAGCCAGCTTGGCAGATCCAGACCTCTGAAGTGAACTGTGTGAACGGGCCAATTAAATGCTCCATGCTAAGCGTCTGTGGTTAACATTATGTTGTTCCCCGTGTGGTGCGGTGAGCGTTCTGTTTGGCTGAGGCTTCGTCTGACAGTCAGCGTGGGAACAGCGTTCGACACCTCACCCATCTGCAGTCTTTTCATAACACATATACGCAAATGAAGTACTAACAATAGCAGTGAAAACGTAGTGCTATCTATAGAACCGGTGTGTTCATTTTGTATTACAAATGTATCATTTGTAAAGCTGAGCTTTCTGAAAGTATATGTGCTTTTTGACAATAGAAGTCTTGTTTTTTTTCAGTGCCAGACTCTCAAGAACAGGACATTTTCCTTTGGAGGAAAGACACAGGCTTTGGCTTCCGGATCCTGGGGGGAAATGAACCCGGAGAACCGGTGAGTCAGAGAACACACACAAATCCTTCCAACAGCAACTGTTAGAGCATGGCTGCGTCTGTCCCAATTACTGATTTGAACTGTGTGCTAGCTTCAGCTCCAGTGTGTTTAGGGTGATATGAAGGACAGGGTCAGGATCATAGAAGCACAGTCTGTAGCCTGCTGTCCTGCTCAAAAGTGTTGTTCTTGTAAATGCATGGCAGATCTACATAGGACACATAGTGAAGTACGGCTCAGCGGATGAGGATGGCCGCCTGCGCTCCGGGGACGAGCTGATCTGTGTGGATGGCACGGCTGTGGTGGGCAAGTCTCATCAGCTGGTGGTGCAGCTCATGCAGCAGGCGGCCAAACAGGGCCACGTCAACCTGACCGTCCGGCGCAAAACTGCTTATGGAGGTACCTAGTTTGATTCTCTCTGTAGCTCATTTCATTGTGTTTGTTTTTATACTATTCGTTTGATACGTCTAACACTACAGCATAACATACGAAAAAAAAATCCTATGAATTTTGACCTTTCATTTGCTCAAAAGTCAAAAGAAAAACCACATGAAAATGCAAGAGAGCATTACTACCTGTGTTGAAATCTGAAATGCTATGATGAATGTTCTTATTTAGAATATTAATTATAAATGTTGTAATCTCAATCAATTACATTATGTAAACACTAACATTTCAACATCTGTTGAGTTCACAAAATTGCAAAAACACAAGGTCGTGTGGTAATGTCTTTTTATGAGCTCAGACAAATCAAAGACCAAAACCTTTACAAAAGTTTTGAAATTCTCTTAGTCCACTGCCAAACACCACACTGTAATTTCTGGTAATGTGCATGTATTTTTATGACTGAGATGCTGGGAAAGAAGCTCACATCATGCATAGACATGATAAAATAATAGTCTATGTATTGACACTATAGACAATAGTTCACACAAAATAATACTTTTTTTTTTGGCTTTCATAAATTTTTATACATGCCATGATATACATCTATCAATACACAGTGTTTTTTCTGTAATAAAGACAGATGTGAAGTTTGCACTTGAATGAGTATTGAAAGAATTTTAGAGAAGCACTTAAATAATGCTTTGAATGCTAATTGAATTTAATTGTGTATTGAAAACCTATAAATCATGAATTGAATCAATTCACTGCGCACCCAAAGATTCACAGCCCTACTGGACAGTGAGAGGAAGGTGTTTCCAAGAAGACTAAATCACAATCTTCAGGGACACTCTCATGGCAGCGACAGAAATGCTATCAAATGCTAAATGTATTATTTACAGAATTTAGGGCACGCCCAGCTAACTTTTTCATTAGTCAACAAAACAGGCAAATGTTAGCATATAATTAAGAGGTTGCATCAAATCATGTCTGCTAATGTCATTCCGTTTTCACATCTCTAATTTTGAGAAGTAAAATGCAAGTCAGAAAGCTATTTAAACCACAGTGTGTTAGCATTCCTGTTATTAAATAGGACATGTAAATCATTAGCGTTGTCCTTGTGAGAGACTGAGCGCAGTGCAACAGTGTGTGTGTTGGATCACAGATCATGCAGATGTCCTGACGTGTGTCTGTGTGTCTCTGTCTCTCTCTCTCTGTGTGTGTTTGTGTGCGTGCAGCGTATAAGGCTGGCGAGCCGGACGTTCCTCCGTCCCCGGCCTCCTCTCATCACAGCAGCACACAGGCTCCGTCTCTTACGGAGGAGAAGCGCACTCCTCAGGGCAGTCAGAACTCTCTGAACACGGTCAGCTCGGGCTCGGGCAGCACCAGCGGGATCGGCAGCGGCGGTGGAGGAGGCTCGGGCAGCACCGTGGTGAACATGACGCCTGCCGCCCTGCAGCCGTACGACGTGGAGATCCAGCGCGCCGAGAACGAGGGCTTCGGCTTTGTCATCGTGTCGTCCGTGTCGAGGCCTGACGCCAGCTCCAGCTTCGGTACGTGTCCGAGCGTTTGGCCAGAACACTTAGGGTTCATACACACACTGATAACGATACTAATGAACTGAACTTTTAAATGATTCAGTTTATTAAATTACTAAGACTTAAATGGGTAATAATACCATTAACCTTAAATTTCACTAAAATATTTTAGTATGCCTTCTTATGCAACTTCTTACATTATATCTTTTGTTTACACTTGGTTAAAATAATATAATGGTAACCATTGAACTCTAAAAATACTAGAGTGGTCTGGTCTGCTGTTTTCAGAATCATCAATGCATTACGATCATCTGACTGAACGCTCTCTGTGATTGATTGATTGATTGATTGGTTGAGTCTGTCATTTAACAATTGCATGCGCAGGAAAATAATTATATCCTACACACTTATTTGCTGACATAGCTTATTTCATATTGCAGGCATTTTTTTGTTAAATGAACAAAATTACTGGTAAATAAAAGACACCTTAGTATCCATATTTTATATTTGAGTATTGATACTTCCAATACTCGTATCAGAATTGATATTTGGATCGATAGCCATCCCCAGCCACGGCAACCAATCTGAGAGAATACCTTGAGAACAATGAATGACTGCATTGAGTTTTGGTGTTACGTGACACAAGAAATTATTTTAGTTTTCTTTCCTCTTCTCTCACTTTGTCTTTTCCCCTCCTGCGTCTGAACTGCCACACACACAGCGGGAAACACGGCCATGCCTCATAAAATAGGCCGGATCATCGAGTGCAGTCCGGCTGACTGCTGCGGGAAGCTGAAGGTGGGTGACCGGATCCTGGCTGTCAACGGCTGCTCCATCACCAACAAATCACACTCGGACATCGTCAACCTCATCAAAGAAGCCGGCAACGCCGTCTCGCTGCGCATCATACCCGGAGACGGTGAGTTCAGTGGTCAGCCCCCCTTTTAGTAACGCTGCAGTGGACCCAGAGCTGGACTCTTTCGGTCATTATCTGATGTGGAGCTCTTATGATGGCAGTTATGAGTTGTGATGGAAAGTCAACTGCAGGAAAGACTTCAGAAGAAGCAGCATCTTCTATCTATGAAGAACAGATTTGTTCTTTCTGTTTGTTGCAAATCAACTCTGTGATGATTGATTCCAAAATGACTGAACGAAGAGATCTGTTGAGAAACGGCTTGTAATCTAGTAGCTCAGCCTGATGAAGAAGTCAATACGCAATATATTTCATTTCATTTGAGATGGTGAGGGGTCCACAAACATTCAACCAGACTGAAAACTGAAAGTGGACGTTTCTGTGCAAGTTCAGTGTCAGTCTAAAGTTCTCCTTTAGCTGTGCTGAGAGCGGGAAACAGCATTTTACTGCTTAATAATTAAAGCAGCATGGCAAAGAGCTTGATATGCTCGTGGTCTCCAATAGCACCATATTATGTCTGCTTTTTAAAAGAAAAACAGAAGTTGGATTGTGGCTAGTACATAGACCATGAAACCCTACATAATTCATTAAGATTTAAATGAACTCAAAGGCATTTAAGAGCAAGAAAGTGGAGACTGACCAGGCACCACTTACATCAGAAGAATCAGGTGAATGAAGCAGCAGCTATCGAGTCTTCATCATGAAAGCTGTGCTCTAAGTGGTTTGATTATGAATATGATGCTCAGAACTGAGAGCTCCAAACCACAGCACTGTTTGAGTTTGTGTACAGGTAATGAAGAGAGCAGAAGCGTTTCTCTTCCTGTTCAGTTCATTTGGACCTGATGCTTGTGGAGGTGTCAGCACACTGGAGATGTCCTTCCCAAACATGTGAGGCCCCTGGAGGCCCCCAACACCACACATTTTGCATATCTCCTTTGTCGTCGCTGTTGATGCGTCACACTTCAAAAAGCTGCAAGGAACTGAAGAAATGTCTCAAAATGTCCTGATCCTAATTTAGGGATTAATGTGTTTTTGACAGTTCAAAATGCCAAAAGTGCATGTACTACCATAAATTCAATTCTTATGCCCCAAACCTTTGTAGTATTTTATTTGCAAATTATTGGATTATTTATTGCAATTATTCTTAGAATTATGAACCCATTTATGGAATTAGTTTATAATCCTAAGGTTTTGTTAAGCTCTTACACCTGTACTGTTTGTTCTGGTCGATTGCAGATCTGATTGGACTCACCTGTGACGTTATACTTTTATATAAAGTGTCAGTAAAATTTAATGTATATACTGCAATGTTCAGAAAATTGCATACTTATTTATATTATCATCACGGATTGATGATAGCATCCAGTTCTGTGAAAGACGCTCTGCGTGTTTATTGTGGATGCTGTTTGGAGGACAGTGACTGTCATCAGAAAACATCAGGATATTTTGAGCTCTCTCACATGAACACATGCAGCTCTCACGGACAGTTCGGTTTAAGATGACTGTTTGATTTTAAGAAAACACAGGAAGAGATGGTAGGGAGGTCAGAGTTCAGCCAGTGCTCAGCTAAAACTTTTATATACATGCAGATATGTAGATATTATTCCTGCTACCCTTTTTATGAGATCTGGCCACAGGGTGGTGCCGTGGTGAATTGATTGCTCATATTTCAGATGGCTTATGGCCTAGACTCTGGATCATCCAGGGCTGATGCAGAACCGCAGATCGACACAGACTCTCTGATTTGAGAGTGCTGATCGGAAACACTGGTCCAGATTCAACTAATAAAATAGTCAATGAGTATGATCAAAAATCAGAAAATAGAGCAATCTGCAGACCCGTCAGATTTGATCTTCTGTAGTCTCCTGACCCATGCAGCTGTGGGAAAGAAGACAGCTCAGATTAATCCACAGCATCTTTCTCTTCAGAGCTGTATGTTTTGCTGCTGATTGACTGCTTTTCACACCTGTTCTGTGCTCCCAAGTGCTTTTAAAACAGCTGTCTTGCTCTCTGCCCGAACAGAGACGTCAAATGCATCGCTCCTGACCAACGCAGAGAAGATCGCCACCATCACCACTACACACACACCTCAGAGCAGCACAGAGCCCAGGTGAAACACACACACATCTGTAATAGGAAAAGAATAATACAAAAAGTTGCTAGTAGCATGACCGTTCTTTCTGTTCCTCCAGCAGGAATAACAAACCCAAACAAGCTCTGACCCAAGCAGCACCCTACAGTCAGGTGAGAGGTGTTTCACAGCGCCTGCATGAGGAGGGACGGGTTCTGAAGACTGTCTTAAACTGGGATAGAAATGTTTTCAGGAATTTTGTAACTTATTTATTATTATTTTTGTTGTACATCAGTTCTTAAGGCTGAACTTGCGCCCACAGTTTTTTATCATGTTGCAGCCTTGTGCTGAAATGCCAACAAATCAAAAAGATTTAAAATGACTGCGCTCAAAAAATACTTGGGTGCACAGATCAATAAAAACCGTAATGACTTCAAAAGAAAAATACAGAATAAGCACTTAATTGTGTGCCTTTAAATGATTTGTAGATTTGATTTATTTATTTATTTATTTATTTATTTATTTTTAACAATAAAGTATATTTATGAATCAATGTGAATTCTAAAATGCCTAAAATAATTTTTCACATCTGTCTTCACTCATAATAACTCATAATGGACAAAACAGATTTGCTGATTTATTAAAACAAAAACTCTGAAATAACAGATGTGTAACTCTAATACAAATCATGCATGTGCAATCTTTCCTTTATTGATATTACTTTATTTATATTAATGTACCATTTTTAAGTGTAACAGTGTTTTTTTGTTTTTTTACAACACTAAACAAATTGTGAATAAAAACTGAATGCAATGATGTGGAGATGGCAAATGTCAATATTTTATTCAGAATAGA
>JAUMHG010000045.1:17621594-17633623 GCA_032359395.1 Enteromius anoplus | reverse complement strand
AAAAAAGAATTAAAAAAGCTTTAAATGACCACTTAACGAAATAAAAAAGAAATCGAAAACAAAACCTCTTTCATTATGATTTTAATCCATAAAGATGACTTAAGGTGCATCAGAGGAGATGGTGAGTCAGGGAATCTTTCTTTGTGACACCGACTCAGAAAACACTAAATAATTTAAATATCTTCCTATTTTCCTATATTATATTTTGCGCAATATACACTTTTCATATGTAATATATAATCTGACGTATTTGTTTTCTATTTGAACTGGTTTTATTGTTATACAGCACACAAGATTTTGTAATTATTGTAGGTGTACACAAAAAAATAACACTTAACGTTAACCGAGAGATTTAATTATTCTTGTCAGTATGATCAAAACGTTTTGAAAGAGTGTTTTAAGGAGAACTGATTGCACAACGCGTTCATCTTAGATTTAGGCTGCCATTCAACTACCACACGCAGTCAGTCCATACAAACACTTGAAGATGCGCACATTTAATATAGACTTTAACATTATAGCTTACATGTAATATCGAGAAGCCCCTTTAAGATGCACCCAACATTAAAATTCGGGCTGCGCCACGAAACGTAACGTTAGATGATCTTCACATTTCTGATAAAAACGGACAACCAAGGCCAAAATTATGACAAACAGAAACAATTAATACATTACATAGGGTATCGTTTCATTAAATTAACTATAAAGAATTCCGACTCTTAACTTTCCTTGTGGTTCTTGAAATCCCGGATGGAATTTGACGTTGTGGTTGTCGTGTCGGCTATTCTTGCGTTGCATTCTCTGCATCTGGAAAATCTTTTTTTATTGATGCGGTCCGGTTCAAAGTCCTTAGCTAAACGTGACTATATGTGGAGCTCGTCTGTCAATGATGGTGCTGCTGAGTCACAATTATTTTATTAAACAAACTATATTTAAAAGTTCAAGTCATTGTCGAGTCCTCCACTTGAAGTCAAGTCTCAAGTCACTTGCTCTCAAGTCAAAGTCAAGTCAAGTCATTTTCTTACTTCCATCAAGCAAGTCGCAAGTCCTGAAAATTGTGACTCGAGTTAGACTCGAGTCAAGTCATGTGACTCGAGTCCCCCATCTCTGGTAATTTATGTGGCAAATACATGTAGCAAATGTAGCAAATACGGACCACGGACAGCGAGAGCATGGAGATGAGCTCCGCCCACCGCACCATGTCTGAGGGTGAGCTAGTAGATATGGCGCAATCGCAGGAGGAGTGGATAGACTGGGAGACTCCGACACCCACTCCTCGAGAGCGCCCTCCTGTGCCTGCACCTCGCACGAAACAAAAAGACCCACCCTCCTACCCATTCCTGCACACATTATCACTGTCGTCTGCCAGCCCTGCTGCTCACTCTCAGCCCACCATCTGTGTGCTGGTCTCGCCACAGGTCTGCCAGTCCTCACCAGCGTCGTGGCTGGAGAATCCCTCTGCTCCACCTCCAGCCTCAGAGTCCCGGACTCCGCCTCTGCCCTCTGACCTGTCGGCTCCACCATGGCCCATAGCTCCCTCCTCTCCACCATGGCCAGTCTGTCCACCAGCTCCGGGCAGGCTCCATCGTCCCTCTGGCTTCGCCTTGGTCTGTTGTCTATTATCCTCCGTCTCGGGACTCCACTCCTCTGGCTACGCCTCATCCCTCCATTCTGCTGGCTCTGTCAGGCTCCTCCCTCCCTCCAGCTCCTCCTCAGTCCTCTGTCACTCCGGCTCCAATGTGGCCTTCCAGATCCCTCTCTCTGCCACCGTTCGCTGACATCATCTGCTCCGCCTTGGCCCTCAGAGTAATCCGAGTCGGCCTGGATCATGAGCTCTCTGCCTCGGGCTCCTAAGTGGGTCTACGCAATGACTGGACTCTGGGTCCTGCCAGATTCCTCCTGCTCCCGATTCCTCTTGTTTTCCCATTGGTTCCTCCCTCCAACAGCACCATCAGACTCTGCCAGTCGTCCTCCTCCCGGCGATCTTCAGTAAGCAATGCGTCACTAAAATGAACTGAAACTCAGCAAAAACTCCACAAAGAGACATAAGAGTTATATCTGTAGAAAGCTTGATATATCTACTATTACACTAAGACAGTCTAATCGAAAACAAATGTCCTGTGATAAAGTAATTTATATAAAAACCAACGCGATCACCAGTCTTTCGCGTCTCCTTCATTATCTCTTAATGCAACCGCACCCCGCGCCTCACGCACAATAGATATGATAATCATCCGCGGAACGCGCTGCATGTAAACACCCACATCAGCACAAACAAAGCAGCGAGAGTTTACCTGAAGTTCATCCCAGCTACTATACGCTTCGTGCTGAGAGGAATAAGACAGAATACACTTCAGAAAAAGACTCGCTGTGATTAATAAATACCTCAAGAAGAAGCGCTCAGAGGAATAAGCTTTGGATTACCTAAGACAAGAAGGATGCAGACTCAGAATGCGAGCCACAGAGTGATCATTATAATGAGTGAGTAATGCCTATTTCTTTATTAGTTAGCTTTGTATTGTGACATAAACTTTACTTTTTCATTGACAAATTTATTGGCTTGTTTTAAACTTTACACAAACCTTACACTCTATATTATAATAACTTTGCAACTCAGTAACTTTGATTGTTCCTAATAAACTTTTTAACTGTGCTCGCAAGTGAATATCAAGTTTTTTGTGTGTGTGTGAAATACATTCTCAAATAGCCTAAATACTGAAAATATATAAACTTATTTTGTCCTAAGATTCTTTCTTGTAACCCCCCTCTCTGTGGCTCATTATGCAGGCCTTTGTCTTCTCAGGTGTGAATCACTGCATTAGTAATGCCTTCTCGCATAGACCCTTTACACAAGTGACTTAAAAAATGTTAATCACTATATAGTTTTCTGTGAACAAGTAAACAAGGTCATTTTCACATCATTTTGAAGCAAAAACACTAGTCCACCAGCCCAGTTCTCAAAAGTCTTGTGAACAAATGTTCTGTATGTTTCATGGCCTTATTTCTGTGACTTTAAAATTTTAGTTTTTCACTGACCATGCATAAACACTTCTTTCTCAAAACAAAATCATGTCCATAAATGTTAATAACATATTATTGTAGCCAAGTTTGTGCTCTTTACAATGTTATTAGACTCTAGCTACTTATATGTTTATAAGCAATTGAAAAAAACATCTTCTCCAGACCCCCAAAACAAGCTCAAGGGCCAGAGGGTTAAACAACCTGAAAGATTCACTTGGCATATTAAAAACTTATAGGCAGGTTTCTTAGGAAAGTTGAAACTAATCTCTTTAAGATCAGGAATGAACTCCCCTGGTCTAGGCTATATTACCAGATCTTGGCCTTTCACATAGGGGTGCTCCATACTCTAAATCAACCCCTAATTCTCCCAGGCAGGCTACAGTGTAGCCAATTGATCTGATGGAGAGACTCCGAAAGGGACAAATATTAAAAAAATTGCAAGGAACTGGCAATAAACATCTACTGTATTCGACATGGATACTTGTCATCGGATCTTTTTACCCAGATCACTTGAAGTGGCAGCCACATCTGGCCACAGCCAAATCTAAGTGGGAAACATCTTCCATGGTATCACTAAAGATACACATCTAGAGTGTAGGGCCCATCGTGAAAACCAGGGTTTGACCCACATCAAAAAAGGCTATAATTCTGACAGTACGTGATGCTTTTTATATATGGATTTTAGGAAGTCAACCGAATGGTCAAAATGTGCACTCACCATAGACATGGATCATAGAGCTCCAGGGAGCAAAGTAGTTGATTCTTAAGTTAAGAGGAGGACTCACATACTAAAACCTTGTGCATAACAAAACTCCTTAGAGTAACATGGTCGAGGTGACCCATGAAGTCACAGAGGGGGAACTGTTGGTTATGTACAGATCTGGCCATTAAAAATGCGTCTATTTTCTATTTTGCCATAACACACAAAACTAAACTATTTTAAAAGCCGAAACAGTAGGACAGACTGGTCAGAGCAACAATACTACGATTAAGGTGTTTAAGGTTAGAGACCTGCGCGGGACGGATTTTTCCCGCTCCCGCAAGATTATGTCCCGCTCCCGCAAATATGTATTTTATTTTCTCCCACTCACAGTTGTGACAAGCCGCACCTTTGTGGCTCTCTCCAGCCAGCAGCAGCGGGAACCTTCGCCGGAGTTTTAGCATTCCTACCCGGACTCTTTTTAGTTCACGTACCTGGGTTGATGCGATCGCAGGTGTTAGCGATTATCCCCATTATAGCGGTACTCCCACGGGACTGCAGGGCTCTAGTTTACATGTCTGAATATTTCTGTTAAAATCGTCATAGGCTACCTTTACATGAGGTAAAGTTTAATCGCAATACTGTGAAAATCTCATTATAATGGCATTAAAAGAGTCCATGTAAACGCCCTCAATGTTTCAATGTCTCGCGCCATATTGGTAATTCATTCTGTATGTAATGCCAAAGTATCTATAATTTTTTATTAAATAAATAATTATTTTTTTATTAAGTTAATTCAGAAAAAAAAACGTTTGGAACATTTTTGTTCATTAAAAGTAAGCTTTTTGTGTCTTTAACAGTGTTTAAGCATAGAGTTGACCTACTCTATGTTTCAGTTTGCCTTCTCAAATGACAAATTTGCTAAAATAAAACCCAGAGAGGGGGGTGTTCGAATCAATTTTAAACTTGCCAATTGACCTTTCACCTTCCCCCACCCTATGAATAAAGGCGAGAAGAGCAGGCTTGGCTCTGGGAGGTTAAAATGTAATTCAAGATATGCGTGTGCTTGAGGCGTATGCATGATCACTGCATTTTTTACCTTCTATGAGAGGAAACAGCTACTCTGTAATTTATGGCCATACAGAAAGAAGCTAAACATAATTCAAAACTGTAGAGTATTTGCAGAACAAAGAAAACATGAAGGATGCTGCTTAATATTTGTCATCCTTTCCGTGAGCTTATCCCTCAGGTCATTTGTTTTCTTTTTTTTAGTAATCTGTATTTTATTTTCTGAAATATATTATATATTATGCGATAGTGTGAAGGCTTGGGCGCGGTGCTTAAATCCATAATAAAATTAATGCATTGTGAACTGGAAACTGGATCGTTGCTCCCGGTGCCGCGGCACTCGTGTGGCATTCAGATCCCTCTGCACGAGGGCGCTATAGCTAGCAGCAAACACCATTTCTGGGGTCCATTGTTCCGAATGTTCCTTTCCAGATCGCGGAACTCTAAAACTCCCGCAAAGTTTTCCGTCACGGATGAGACTGAGACAAGTGGATCCATTTGCAAGGAGTTTATTTGGAGTCAGCAGATCAGGGTCAACACAACGGCAAACAGAACAGTGAAGGCAAGGCATAAATAAACATCGAGGTACACAGGCAAATGGTCAAAGGGCAGGCAGCGAACACACGAAAAAAAAACAGGAGAATACAACGATCAGGACCCAGAAAGAAAACAAAGGGAAAACGCTCAGGATTGGAACGCTAGGGAATCATAAAACTTTGCAACAAGTATGACAAACAGACTGGTATTTATACAGGTGATAATGATTGAGTGATTGAACCTAACTAGAAACAGCTGTGGAGGAGAGGTGTATTCTGGGGAATGGAGTCCAGTACATGAAATGGGAAGACAGAGACAGACAAACAGGCTGAGAATGTGACTGGTAGTAATGAAAGAGATAAGTTTTCAGTTGCTGTTTGAAGATTGACAGGGTGGGTTGGGATTGACAGATTGATAGGGGTGGGAAGATCATTCCAGCAGCTAGGAACCGTGAAGGAGAACATTCTGGAGAATGATTTTGAGCCTCTCTGTGATGGTACCACAAGGCAGTCGCAGATCTTAGACTTCTGGAGGGGATATAGATTTGGGTTACACTTTATTCGATAGTATGTTTAGACATTTTACTAACTATAAATAACTCTTTAAGTACATGTCAACTACATGTCAACTAATCCTCATCAATTCACAACTAAGGGTCTACTAACTCTCAAAGTCGATTGTTGGGGTAGGTTTAGTAGAATAGGTTGACATATACTTGCAAAGTTTCTGATAGTCAGTATGGGTTAGGGTTAAGGGTCGGTTAGGGTGGGATAGAAGGGGTCCAGAGACCGATCCCTGAGGAATCCCAGTCAACCCTGAAAGACCAACCAAAAGATTATGCATTTCAGTAGCACTGTTGATCTCATGAAAAAAATTTGTTGCTGCAGTGTCCAGTGTTCATGAAGAACATCAGATAATCAAGGGTTAGAAGATGCAGGGCGTGCTGGTTTTGAGGAGAGAGGACATATTTCATCTAGATAAGAGGTTAGATCATAAAGTGTCAGTAGCTGCATTTACATCTAGAGATGAGAAATGGGTAGGGGTGAGGAAAGAGAGGAGGATACTATAGCGGAAAGATGGGAGGGAGAAAAGTAACCAGTATAGGGGTTGGTGATACGCAGACAGAAAAATGTAGTGTAAATGTGATGAAGAAATGGCACTACATAATGAAGATATGTAGTGGTCTGAAATGAGCAAACCAGTGCCCTTACCCTGGCCAACTTGACGTGGGGTGTGGGAGAAAAATAAATTATTAGCCAGTGCGGTTAGGGTTGCTGAGTCTTCTGGACCAATGCAGGTCTCAGTCAAGTCCAAAATGTTGAGTTTGGAATGTAAGGAGAAAGCAGAAATAAAGCCGGATTTGTTGACAGCTTATTGACAGTTCCAGAGAAAGAACAGGTGCAGTAGTGGATGTGGAGATAGGGCGCAGGTTAGCAAGATTGCATTTCCATCTACATGTGACGGTAAAGCATGGTTAAAAGACGACCGGAATGGTTTGGAAATATATGATAGAGTAGAGTGCGTAAAGTTATAAGCAAGTGATACTTAAGTGTGTTGCTCAGTTTCGTTGCTCGGTTAAAGTTCTTATCTGATATCCCTCCTTGACGGCTTTTGTTGGGCGATTCTGGTCAGGAGAGTTCTCCTATCTCAGGCACAGGGGACAGTTTTCAGTTCAAAATAACCTACAGGCCCGGATCTAAGAAAGGGAAGGCGGACGCTCTTTCACGAATCCACAAATCTCCTACCAAAACCATGAAACCAGAACCCATTCTACCTGCCTCCTTCCTCATTGCTCCGGTGCGTTGGGACATTACCACTGAGATCGAGGAAGCTCATGCCACTCATCCACCACCCTGGGACTGTCTAGAGGGACGCCTCTTTGTGCCTGAAACCCTACTGAATAAACTACTCCATCTGGCGCACGATTCTGTCCATTCTGGACATCCCGGCATTACTGCCACAGCCGCACTTATCACTAATCGGTATTGGTGGCCTTCACTCACTCATGATGTCTGCCAGTTCGTCCGTGCCTGTCCTACCTGCAACATGGTCAAGTCTCCCTGTCAGTGTCCAGCAGGACTAATACAACCTCTGCCTATACCCAAACGGCCATGGTCCCAAATAGCGATGGACTTTGTAACCAATCTGCCTCCCTCCAGTCACTTCACCACTATCCTCACCATTGTGGATAGATTCTCCAAAACCTGTCAATTCATCGCCCTCCACAAACTACCAACAGCCTGGGAGACCGCCGAAGTACTTGTGGACCAGGTTGTCAGTTTTTTTGGCATACCAGATGACATTGTGTCTGATCGGGGAACCCAATTCACTTCACGGGTATGGCAAGCCTTTTGTTCTCAACTCAATATTAATATCAGCTTCCCTTCAGGTTACCATCCACAGTCTAATACTTATGCTCCTACTGCCATCAGAACCAAGCAGACTGGAGCAAGTTCATCATCTGGGCAGAATACACCCAAAACTATCTCTTAAGACAAATAACTCCTGTTTCTTACCGTCTCAAATTACCTAATACCGTATATCTCCTACATTCCACATGTCACTCCTGAAACCTGCTGGCGATCCGGGAGGGGAGAGGGACCAGGACGAGATAGTGGCCACAAACATCCCTCCCCTGATCATCGACGGCGAGGAGGCTTACCGGGTCAGAGAAATTATGAACTAACGGCATCAGGGTCGAATCATCCAGTACCTGATAGACTGGGAGGACTTTGGACCTGAGGAGCAATCCTGGGTAAACGCCCAGGACATCCTTAACCCTACTTTCATCCAGGATTTCCCCCGTCTCCATCCTGAGAAGCCCAGACCCCGTCCTCGGGGTAGTCCCCGGCTCCAAAACCAACCCTGCCAAAGTAGACCTTGTTCAGCTCGCAGGGGGAGGGCTCTGTTACAAGCCGCACCTCTGTGGCTCAACTCGAACGCGCCAGCGGGAACTCTCGCCTGAGTTTTATTTTCACCCGGACCTTTTTTTCCCCCACGTACCCGGAACTAACATCAGCTTCAGGTGTTTCTCATTTCAGAGACTATAAATACCCTCTATAGATTTACACTCCTCGCAAAAATCTTGTTTGCCGTATGCAACAATTTCGAGCTTTTCTAAAACTTTCCATTGGATTTACTGTGTTTGACCGTGCTTTGTTTCTACGTTTACGATTCCTGCCGCCTGCTTTGAAATCTGCCTGGACTATCACTTTGATTCGGATTGCCTTTGATTACCCTGTCAGCCAATTGTTGATCTCTGCCTGGACTGTTTTTGAGAACTGGTTTGTCTATCTTTGTATTGTTTGCTGTCAGCTTAACTTCCTTGGTCATTCAAGAAATAAAGCTTGCAAATGGATCCGAATGCCTCAGACCCGTCTTTACAATTAGTCAAGTCAAGTCACTTTTATTTATATAGCGCTTTTTACAATACCGATTGTAGCAAAGCACTGAACATTATCAAATAGAACAACAGTGTGATGGTAATGTATAATGACAAGAATTCAACTTTATTTATCAAATGCAGAGACGGTCTCTGTAGTCAAGACGACGGTAATCACTGGAAATCAGGTCTCCCCAACTAAGCAAGCCAGAGGCGACAGCGGCAAGGAACCAAAACCCCATCCATGAGAAAATGGGGGAAAAAACCTTGTGAGAATCCAGTTCTCCACTGGCCGGACGCCCAGCACCTAATTTCCAGTTCAATTTAACATATGTTAGATTGTGTAATTAGCATGCATATTACTAGAATATTAGCCATTTATTAGTGCCAATTAATCACAAAATGCCTTATTCTACATGTCCTTATTCTACTTTCCTAATCCTACCCAATACTTTAACTTTGTATTGTATTTAATACTTTAACCTTTGACCTCATGATTCTCATTTGCTCTGACATGCATTGTGAGCTGTAAGGTCTTATATATACAGGTGGTCTGAATACTTAGGACCATGTGATATTTTAGGTTGGGTGCTGTGAGTACATTATTGAGGAAGAAAATGAACTTAAATGATATTAGCAAATGGCTGCAATATAAGAAAGAGTGAAAATTTTAAGGGTCTGAACACTGTCCGTACCCACTGTATATATATATATATATATATATATATATATACACACACACAAACACTTTATTAATAGTATTATTAATATGATAAACTTTTTCCTGTGCCATGATATATATTTAATTCACAACTTCATTAATAGCTGTTTTTAATTTTATGTTTGTTGAATGCAGTCACAGGTCTGTGTTCATCAGCATTTTATAGCACCACTGAACAAATCTCATTAAGAAAAATTTACAGTAGTTGATCCTTGATGATGCAAACTTACTCATGATGTGTACTGATGTCAGGTTCGTTACTGTACCTCACTGGATGAAGAAGAAAAGCGGGAATTAAAGATCTTCAGTAACCAGCGAAAGCGAGACAATCTAGGCAGAGGCACTGTCCGACCTCTACCCCTCACAGTGACTGGAGCTATATGTGAACAGGTACATATATGAGTAATACAGTAAATATCACCACATATACCTTACCTTAACCTAAGTTTTGGCACACATTTATGACATATTCCACATATTTCACAATATCCATATTTTAGTGGAGATGCAAGCTTCTGTTTTAACAATTTTTATCTAACGATATTCACTGTGTGGCTACCTCATGTAAAGTTATACACTGACTGATTGACTGGTGAAATACTCTCTGCACTAGTGAACAGGATTAGTTAAAACAAATAGCCATTCAAACCCTAGATGCAGTAGAAATGTTTCATTGCTTGCTGCACAGAGAAACTGCCAAATGACATCATGTCCTTCTCACACAGTGTGGAGACCAGATCAACGGTGGAGACATTGCAGTGTTTGCATCACGGGTTAGCCATGGACTGTGTTGGCACCCTCACTGTTTTGTGTGCTGTGTGTGTTCTGAGCTATTGGTAGATCTTATCTACTTTCACCTGGAAGGCAAGATCTACTGTGGCCGCCATCATGCTGAACGACTTAAGCCGCGTTGCTCAGCATGTGATGAGGTAAGCCAACAGTGTAAAGTCCAAGCATCTGTCCACTGCCTGAAATCAACCTTGAACCTGTTAGCATGGCTGTACATTTCCTGTGGGTTACCTTTGACAATTCAGCTTAGTTGGGGACACCTTATGTCTAGTGATTGTCGTCATTTTGATTACAGAGACAGTCTCTGCATTTAATAAATTGTTTAATCTCATCATTATACATTACCATAACTCTATCCTCCTATTTGATAATGTTCAGTGCTTTGCTACAACCTGTATTGTTATATAAATAAAAGTGATTGATTTATTCAAGTCAGTAGCCTATGGAAGCCCATTTCCGCCACTGAATAAAAAAATAAAAAAGGTGATTGTGACTTTTTATCTCACAATTCTGACTTTTTTTCTTAGAATTGAAAGATGTAAACTTGCAATTGGGAGTTATAAAGTCAGAACTGCAAGTTGTAAAGTCCTCATATTTCAAGTCCTTATATTTCAGAATTCAGACTTTATATCACAGAATTGTGAGAAAAAAAGGCAGAATTGTGAGGAAAAAAAGTCGCAATTTGTTTTTGGCGGTGGCGGAAACGGGCTTTCATAGTACCCAGAAGGATTGCTTCAGAATTTACAATTCCTTACTTAATTTGTGTCTCTTTTTGTAGATTATCTTTGCAGATGAGTGCACAGAAGCAGAGGGGCAGCACTGGCACATGAAACATTTCTGCTGTTATGAGTGTGAGGCCCCACTCGGGGGTCAGCGCTACATCATGCGTGAGGGACATCCGCACTGCTGCAACTGCTTTGAGTCACTTTATGCAGAATACTGTGACTCTTGTGGAGAGCACATTGGTAAGAAAAAACTCTATGAATCTTGTTTTCTTTTTTTCATCAGTACAACTGCTTCTGGGCTTTGCTTTATTCAGGGAGAATAATAAAAATGATCCCACAAATGAGGGCTACAAATCACCCTCATGCTGCAAAATTAACAAATATACATGTTTATATACTGTATATACATTGCCCTCCACTAATATTGGCACCCTTGGTAAATCTAAGCAAAGGTAGCTGTGAAAATAAATCTGTGTTGTTTATCCTTTTGATCTTTCATTCAAAAAATGCACAAAATTGAAAATGGGGAGAAAAACTCATGATAAAATTAATATTTTTCTCCAATACATGGTGGCCACAATTACTGGCACCCTTAGAATTGTTTATGAGTAAAATATCTCTGAAGTATATTCCCATTCATATTCACAATTTTGAGCACTCCAGGGTGATTTTAAACATGAAAATATCCAGCCCTGGCTTCCTGTTTCACTGAAATAAATATGGGAGGAAAAACCAAGCCCTAAATCCCTTAATCATCAACAAAAAATCAAAGAATATATTTATGATGTGCAGCAAAAGATAATTGAGCGTCACAAATTAGGGAAGTGGCTTTAAGAAAAGAGCTAGAGCATCAGGGAAATAATTAAGAATTTCCAATCAGCATAAAATGTTAGGAAGCTGCCTGGAAGAGGATGTGTGTCTATCTCATCCTAATACACGGCGAGGAGTAGAGTTTGAGTGGCTAAAGACTCTTCAAGGAGTCTCAGGGTCAGAGAACCTTTTAAAAAATCCCCTACATCAGCACATGTTGTTCAGGAGGGTTTAAGAAAAATTCTCCTCACTCATCCAAAAACAATCTCCAGCATG
>JAUMHG010000045.1:17586677-17621494 GCA_032359395.1 Enteromius anoplus | reverse complement strand
TAGTTAAATTCATAAATAACTACAAATAACTAATGTTAGGGAACTCTGTTAATGTGTTGTTGC
Organism: Enteromius anoplus; assembly: GCA_032359395.1. Lineage (NCBI taxonomy): Eukaryota > Metazoa > Chordata > Actinopteri > Cypriniformes > Cyprinidae > Enteromius > Enteromius anoplus. Next base: position 17,621,431 of record JAUMHG010000045.1, on the reverse strand, counting down.
ACATTTCTGAAAAGTAAAAAAAATAATAATAAATATCGGCCGATATATCGGCATATCGGATTTTAAAACCAACAAATATTTGTATCGGTATTGGCCTTAAAAATCCTGTATCGGTCGGGCTCTAATATGTACAATGAAGTATACTGCTGTGTTTTTGGATGTTGTGGGTCTATGCTTCTACTGGAGGTCCTGGACATCTTGTTTAGACACATGGTATCATGGATTCTATCAAATAACAACAGATAACAAATCTATAATTCACTGACTCTGTTGGAAATCGTGTAATGGGCCATGGTTGGGTCTTCCATTGAGACAATAATCCAAAACAATCATCAAAATGAACACAAGAATTAGTCACTGAGCACAAAATGAAGTTTTTGCCATGGCTGTCCCAGTCCTCTGACCTGAACCCTGAGTGAGGTGAACAAAAGAGGAGAAACAATATGGAGCTGGTTATATAAAGGGTCTGGAGTTATTCTGGATGAAGGAATGGTCTTTTTTCTCTTATCAGGTGTTCTCCAAACTCTTCAGCCATTTCAGGAGAAAACTCAGAGCTGTTTTCTTGAAAAAAGGACATAGCAATAATTGTGTAACGATAAGCTGGAGTCGCCAGCAAAGGTCTGGATGGCACTCCAGCACGCCTCTAATTCTCTGTGTTTCATGTTTCTGTTTTCATGCCCGTTGTTCATTCATGTATCCGCCTATCTTGTTCGTTGTCATGGTCACTCATCTGTTTCTCCGCCCCTCTTTCATTGTGAATTCGCTCGTCAATGTTGGATGTACGTCTGTTTTCCCCGTTGTCAAGCCATCCGTGTTTTCCCATGTTTCTGGTGTTTTTCTGTGTTTCTCTGCCTCCCTGGATCTGGACCTAAGCCTGCTCTCGGACTCTCTCTTGCTTCGCTCCTCTGGACACTGTTTGCCTAATCGCCTGACCCTTTGCCACGAACTCGGAATATTCTCTCGTCTCAGCTTTTGATGTACTGTTTGCCGTTGTTTGACTCTGCCCGTTTCAACGTTGTTTTGACTCTGTGTGTTCTTTAATATACGTTTGCAAATGGATCCGCACGTTTCCCCGCATCTCACTCGTGACTAATTGGGTGCCAATAATTATGTATTGCAGAAAAACATTTATTTCATCATGAGTTTTTCTCCCCATTTTCAATTGTTTTACTTCAATGATAGGTTAGAAGTTTTTGAATGAAAGATCAAAAGGATAAACAATGCAGATTTATTTTCACAGCCATCTTTGCTCAAATTTACCAAGGGTGCCAATATTACTGTACATATATTAAAATTAAATTACAACAGATTTAGACAACTAACATTGTTGTCTATGACTGTCACGTCTGGTGTACACGGAGAAGTAGAGCTCCGGAGACGTAGAATTCAATCATATAATTCTTTTAATAAACAATCCAAAAACTTACATAGAGCACTAAGCAAACTAGAACTCAAAAGACAGGGGTTTTATACAAGGAAGACTAATCACAAGACACGACACAGCTGGGGAAACACAGGTGGAAGATAATCAACTCATAATCACATAATGACACAGGAAGGACCAAACAAGGGCAAACAGGAACTAGGACGAGAAAGACCAAGAATGCAAAAACACAGACTAAAACTGAACTAAACAGACAAGAATGTTACAATTGCATGCAAATCAAACCCTGTTAACATTTCATCAAAATAAGTTTTGTTCATAAAGGCAGTGCAAAAATATTATTTGTTAACTGTATCTATTTTTGGTCCATATGTGATACCTCACTTGCTTGGACAGAAGTGCGAGGGACCGAACCTAACAATTCTTTATTATGTAAAACAATAATTGACCACCGGTTTAATTAATAATTCAGCATTTTTGTTTTATTTATGAAACTACTTTAGATGTGCATTTACAAAAAGACACACACAAAAAAAAACCCCAGAAAGTTGTGATTGGCGGAATTCAGCATTCATGTGGTTTCTATTATTATTATAGTTGTGTTATTATATTATTAGACGTTTTAAAATCATTAAAAAACAATATATTTTTTTATTACTGTAAATTTTGATAGTGATAAATTAAAATAAAATATTCTGAATTAGGATTACACCATAGCTGTAGTTCAGTATAGCCCCCATACCCTCATCACTACTACCTGCATTAGTCAGGTAATAATGTTCACTTGAAGGAGTGAATAAAAATATGTGCACTTAATTTTCCAGAAAATACTGCATTTTCACTGTGCATGAGTACTATCTAGTTCATGCTAAATGACTGTCTCTGTGCACAATACAAGGGTATGGGGACAATTTCCTAACTTGTGTGATTACCAGTATTATTGTTGTCTCATATAATGCTGACGTAACCTGAGGTTGTCCACAATGATTGCATTAAATCTAGCTGACAGAAGTAACACAAGCTGAGAAAGTTTGTAAAAGTTTTTATCAGACCCTTCATCTTTAGGAATATCTGAAGGCAAATGAATTCTGTTAGCAAAAGCTACCTTCTACCAGTCACATGGTGTATGCTGATTGGACAAACAGTGTTAATGGTATTTACCTGTTGTTCTTTTCTTAGTCTCGATGATATGTGACGCTACAAGTTGTAATAAGAGATAAAGGGGTAGTTGACAAAAAAATAGGATTGTGCCCTATGGTGTGACATATCAATAATGTAGAAAAACATAGGTTTATCTTCAATATTAGAGTTGGTTTTTTGGTTGTTGTTTTTTGCTGTCACACCTGTCTTCACCAGTTGCTAATGTAAGTAAATGACATGAATAAGGATGTCACTATCAAAAAAATCTCAGGGTTATAAATATAACCCCAGTTCCTTGAAGGAATGCGTCAAAACGCTATGGGAACGCCTCTAGCGTGACCACGCTCTGAAACTGCTATGTAAACCGTCCAACGGAGTGGTGGGTGACGTCATCGACCAGGAAGGATAAAAGCACATGCGAAGCAGTGCACGCCAGCCCTCAGGCGTGAAGCAAGCGCCCAAGGGGACACAGGGGGTGTAGCAAGAGACGCAGTGTCTTAGTCCTTCAAGAAATTGAGGTTATATTCATATCCCTGAGACGTTCCTTTTCAGGAACTCACACTGCGTTAAAACGATATGGGAACAAGATACCCACGCCGCCAGACCCCCAAGTCCCCGCCCAATGTGGATGCAGCACACTCAAGGCACGAGGACCACCGAGACCCCCGCAGAATTTTGCAAAGGACAAAGGGGAAGACCAAACCACCGCCTTGCAGATGTCCGGAACCGAGACACCTGCTATGAAGGCCTTCGAGGCCGACACACCTCTAGTTGAGTGAGCTCTAACTCCCATTGGCGAGGGTAGACCAGAGAAATCGTTAGACATGGAGATGGCCTCCACAATCCATCTGCTCAGGGTCTGCCTGGAGGCAGGTAATCCCCTAGGAGGTGGACCAAAGCATACCAGCATTGGTTCGACTTTCTCCAAAGAGCAGACCTGCGAATGTAGGCATCCAATGCTCGCACTGGACACAAACAATGCTGCCCTTCCTGGTCTACCTCCCTGCAGGGAGGTGGGCAGAATGCCTTAAGTACTTCTGGCTGTGGTGGTACTGAAGGAACCTTAGGGACATAACCCGCTCGCTGGTAAAGGAAGACTTTAGCCAAACCGGGCGCAAAGTCTACACATGAGGAGGCCACAGACAAGGCCTGTAGGTCCCTTAATCTCTTCAACGAAGCCAGTGCCAATATGACCACAGTCTTGGTGAGGAAACGGTCGGAAACCTGCTCTAACAGTTCAAAAGGGGCTCGACAGAGGGTTCAAAGTACCACCGCCAGATCCCAAGAGCTCTGGAGCACATAGGACGCCATGATGGAAACACACCACTTACAGATCTCTACCCACTGAGTGGCTATCAACAAGGGAGTGGAAAGCCGATATTGCTGCCACATACACCTTGAGAGTGGAGTGGGATAACCCGGTGGACAACCCAGCCTGCCAGAACTCCAGAACTAACCCAATCAGGCAGTTAACTGGGTCCCGCTGGCGGTTAGTACACCAACAAGTGAAAAGTTTCCCCTTCAAAGCGTAAAGTTTCCTTGTGGAAGTAGCTCTGGATTGTAAGATGGTCTGTACAACCTCGGCTGACAGACCAGTAGCTATAAACTGCGCCCCCTCAGGGGCCACACCCATAGGTTAAGTTTCTCTGGACAGGGGTGCAGGATCGCGCCCCCTGCCTGAGAGAGCAGATCCCTCCTGACCAGAATCTCCCAAGGAGAGCCGTCGAGGAGGGAAATTAGGTCCGAAAAAACCATACTCGTTCTTGCCAGAACGGAGCTATTAACAGTAGACTGACCACATCCTGGCGGACTCTTTCCAGAACTCCTGGGATTTTTCTTATTTTACTGCTTGAAACACGGCCATCATCACAAGGCAATTGCAGTGTCACGTGACATGACGACCAGTCCACAGACCATGGGCTGAGTGGCCACTCGTGGCTGCTCTCAAACCGGTGAGCGCATCTGTTGCCGACTTTAGCTGGCGACCGGGAGCTCGTAAAACCGTGCCTGCTTTAGAAGCCAAGGGTACCCCGTCCTCCACATAATCAAAGCTTGCATACACCGTCTGCACTCACGTCCTCTTTAAAGGCTGGCCCACCAGCTCCTCCTGTGAACTCCTCTCTCTCAGAGCAGTCTACATCTCTGAGCATCAATCAGAGAACAGGCATCCTGTTGAGAGAGGGGCTGAGGCCCGGGGGGTCAACCCATTCCAGAGTTATGGAAGTTGGGGGGGGTGACCCCTGAGGGAGCACAGCTCATAGCATCCCGTCTATCAAATGAGTTGTTGAATCCATACTCCATTCCAGAGCTCTTTGAAGTGGAAGGGCCATCAAATATATCTCAGATGAGCTCATCACGGTAAAAACAATCTTCCTGCTCTCTATATCCTTGGTGAATAGTATAGGGGACCTCCTGGCACTCACTGTATTGTGCCTAGAGTTTGCTCTGAGCATGGCTAGGGCATTCCTTTACTCATGTCCTTATAGTACTGGACACTTATGTTCACAGTGCTGCCCAGTGGAGTAAGCCACAACACTTATTTGTTTGCTTTGGTCCACCTAAGAAAGGGTTCCATCAACCAAGCAAACTATGAGTCAGTGGATGGTTGTGTAGGATCACAAATTTAGAAATGTGTAAACACAAGTTTCCCATATAGAAGTATAAATTGAAAGTAATTTATTTTGTCATTAACAGGAAGCTCATGGTGAGACAGTAGCCCTTTGTTAGTTCCAGAACATCTGGCAAGTTTCCCAAGATAAGTGTGAATGCTAATCTCAAGGTTCAGCTGCATCTTTTCTTTTAAGGTTTCTATAGCACCTATGCATTTGAATGACCCTTGTATGCTAACTAAGATCAAGACTGGGAAACGTCCTGTCGAGAGCAAAGTTCCTGTCCTGCATTTGCATGCTTTGTTTCAATTGTCTCCACCTCTATGTAACTCCTCACCCTATAAACTTATATGAATTGCAATGTAACACTGCTTTAGTTAGATAAGAGACAACAGACAATAGACAAATAGAGGATTACTTTGATGACTGCAGTGCACGGCAGATTTCTCAGAATAAAGAGAATTTTGCTTCCAAATCCAAAGTCTTTCTCCTGGTCTTTCTGAAGAAATTTCACAACAGTTGAGATAAATGTGTAAGTTTTGTACACGTTTACTCTATAATAATAAAAATTCACTTAGTGTCTTCTTTTTTAATTCCCCAAAATAATAACATCTAGTCATCAATGACATGAAGAAACAGTACAAACTGAGACAGGATGAATGTGAAAATGTGAATTGAGATCTTTTTTTCCTCACACCACATTTAAAGTCACGATCAGCCAATACTTGTATGTGATGTCAAATGTAATTTTCATGTAATGTGTTTTAGGTATAGACCAAGGACAGATGGCATATGAAGGTCAACACTGGCATGCCACCGAAGAGTGCTTCAGCTGTGCTCGCTGCAATCAGTCTTTGTTGGGTCGCCCCTTCCTGCCGAAACAAGGTTTGATCTACTGTTCCCGTCTCTGTAGCCAAGGGGATGAACCTGAGTTGTCAGACTCCTCAGACTCTGCATTCCAGAGTGCCCGTTCCCATCAGTCACGCCACAGTGCTCAGATTGGTAAAGATGGGACAAAAAGCAAAGGTGAAAATGTACGACAAACAAAATCTGGCCCCACACCATTGGTCAGTGATGCAGAGCCTCTAGCTATTAAAATGGATTTGCTGAGCATCTCCAGCCCAGCTCCCAGCCGTACCCCCCACCGCACACCAACGAGAACCCCAAGTAGAACACCAAGTCGGTCTCCAAGTCTGAACCGTGAGCAGTCAGTTTGGGTAAACAGGGATGAGCCTTTTTCCTATGAGTCTCAACAAAGAGATTCCTCCACATCTTCAAATCCCCATCAGCTACGAGGCCAATGTAGCATGCATAGCGCTTACCCTCCTTCTCCAAATCAGCCACCCAAGATAGTGAGCAGTCCAGAATCTTGGTCCAAAGAACAACCTGTGGGTAATTCCAAAAAGCCTCCAGTCATGGCTGCTCTGAGGGGCCACTCTTTCAATGAGAACTGGATGCACCATGGCCAGGAACCTGAATTTCATGCTCCTAAGCTTAAAACACAAATGAGCTTCAATGAAGTACCAAGCCGTAAATCTGGATTTTTGGACAAACGCAGTATAAGCATGCAAGGCTTCACCCGAGAGATGCGTCCTCCATTGCTAAGGAGCAGGCACCAATTCGGGCCAAGCTTTGGTGAACTTACTCCACTAGAACAAACACCAAGAGGTTCTACTGACTCACTTGCACTTTCCTACACTACAGGTATGCAAATTCAGTTGAACTAGTAGCTAGTTATATTACTACCTGACAGAGAGTTGTTTAATTGGTTTACTTTGACACATTCCCTGTAGTATAACTATTTCTGATCTTTGTCCGTTGTTTGTTTTCAACAGGAAACTCTTTAGATGGGACCAATCGACGTCAGGAGCACTTCTCTCGTTTTTCTATGCCTGACCTGAGTAAAGACTCTGGAGTAAATGTGTCCGATAAAGGCACAATGGGTACACTAAACTCATCAGTGCAGTTCCGCAGCACTGAATCTCTGAGCTCTGTCCCAAGACCTCTCACTGAAATTGGCATGCCAGTCAGAGTAAGGTACCCTCCTCCACTATACTGGGATTCAGCAAGAGGTTTAAGTTTTGAGGATCCGGTCAAAGGTCGCATTGGCCTTGCAGGAAGCATTTCCTGTATGCAGGAAGGTACTGCCCAAGCGATGACACCACGGCAAAGACGCTCTCAGACACAAGACTCACCCAGACAGCAGCGCCAACGTCAACGTCACCACCGCAAAGGCCACAAAGGTCAGAAATATCATTACCATTCTCGCCGCTCTCGGTCAGACAATGCCCTGCATTTAGCCACCGAAAATCAGAGTTTCCCTGGGGATCCCATTCATAGATTTCACAATGATTTTGTGCGACCATCCTCGTCAAGAGTGTCACACAATCTCTTTGGAGCAAATTATGGGTATCGACAACAATTCTTTAGGCCTTGTCCTCGAACCACCTCTGACCTCACCTTGCAGGATCCTGGAGGTCCTCAGATTGGACAGTATATGGGTAGGTATGGAGAAACAGTTGAGGATGAAGATCAGTTTTGCTCAACTTGTTCCTCTTCATCAGAGGCATCAGAAGATGATGGTTACCTCCTGGGTGAAGTTATTCCACGGCCAGTGCAGTTGCGTTACTTTGACAACGAAGAGTTGCGACATCGTTATAGTCCTACAGTTATGGGAGGTCACACCCAACTACATACACGCAAACGGCGGAAGAGCAAGAACTGCATCATATCATAAGCAAATGGTAATGTGAGTATATGAGTGTGTGTATTTGAGAGTGGGTATACAGTATACAACAGAAGTTAGTACAGTGCACACAAGCAGACATGCAGATAGACACTTGAAAAAGATCTTTTGTTCACAGGTTATTTTATAATCATATTCGTGCAATTAGGATTATTGGAAAAATCAGTTTTGTTTTAATTTTTCAACTAGTGTGTTTGCCATTACATATGTAAAGTACAAAATGCTAAAGGTGCACTGGGGTAAAAGGCACATTTGACTTCATTCTCCTTTACACCACTAGATGGCACAAAAATTCACGTCAGAAGTTTCCTTAACAACGTTTGACTATGCACATGAAAATGTGGCATATTTGATCTTATATTAATTAATTTGTTTGTTTGCTTATTATTTACTGTTGTAGATTTATGTATCAAATGATAATGAATAACATTTGCTATATTTGTTTTGTTAAGGTTTTTTTTGTTTGTTTAAGATAAACAACCGTTTTTACAGTAACAGAAGAATATGTGAAAGTATGCTTTGTTGGGTAAAAAGTGCTACTGCCCCTGCTGTTGGGGGCAATGGTATAACAATTAACATGATGACATGGTTAGATTCATGTGATAAAAACAATATATTAATCTGGTTGTCCTTGGAGATAATCAACATGTATAATTAAACCACCATATTTTTTTAAAATCTGGTATAAATGATACACATAATATACAATTTCATTATCTTGTTTTGACTTTGACTTTGTTTTGAGTTTTTTGGCAGTACGATGAGAGAAATATTTTTCTTATGATGTGCCTTTAGCCTGGTTTTACCCATTCAGTTTTTTATTTTAATGTTGTTGTTGTTGAAGGGTTTTGTTAGATTTTCAACACATATTTTTTAAAGTATTAATTTTTGCTAATTGGGGAAATGCACTACATACAGAAATAGCTGACAGGTGACCATTTTTTTATGCACAGGGGTATACTCACTTCTGTTGTGCACTGCATGTGTGTGTTCTCAATTATCCTATAACTATGGGTTGAAATCCAGTTGCCGCATGTTTCAGTCATTACATAAGCTATAGATCACGCTCTGATCTGAAGTCATGCGTTTACTGTGACTGGAGATTGCACAAAGATCAAAGTATTTATTTGAACAGCGCATTGAACTTCATCTGTTGGTAAAATTCTTTTTTTTTTTTTTTTTTTTTTGGAAATTTGTGCAATAACAATATGTGATATAACTTCCTTTTAGAAGAAGTGAAGACTCAGTGGGCACTTAACATTCAGAATTAGCATATGAATTTTTATTTAATGCTGAAATGTCTTAAACCGTTGTTCATTTGCATTACTCTTGAACAGAATTTTGAATTACTGAACAGAATATAATATTAACCCCAAAAAATCAATTTACAACTGTTTTTTTTTTTTTTTTTTTGCAATTCTGATTCTAGTCAAGGTTAGGGTTAGGGTTCCTTTCTCTCCTATGCCCCTTAATTTTTGGTATAATTTTGTGGCAATACGGTTTACTATAATCCACACGCTGCTTACTGTTATTTGTTTTAAATAGTTTCCTAGTATGCTTTCTTCATGGTTTTCAACTTGTTTTATTAATGTTGTTTTAAAATGTAACTTTTTAAAAATGTTTATCATTTTGCTGGGCAATGTTGGTCATGGTTTTAAATGCAATATTTTGTCTTTTCCAAAGTCATTTAAATTTCATTTACAAATAATATCTTAAAATTAAATGTTTTCCTAATGATAAAAAGCTATATATAAAAACAATGTAGTATTGTAAAAGTTCTGTAAATATTGTCTTAAATATTTCTATATTTTGTATCCTCAGATGCATTATTTGTATCATATTGTAGAGTGTAGAATTTTACGGTGACTGCATGTGTATCATGTCTTGTATGTGAATTAAATAATTATAATCAAACAAACAATGCCTTTAATGAAGTTTCAGATTATAAAGTAAATTTGATGTTTTATTTATTGGACTAATAGTCAGAAATCCTAGATGTTCCTAGAGGTTTTCCCAGAGGTATTTCTTTTAACATTGCTCCAGTCTTGGAAAACTTTATCCTGTACACATAGTCTTCTATGTCATCTTAATTGTAATCTTACGATTCTGCAGGTTAGTGGAAGAAAGTTTGTTTTATTTGTAAAACATGTAGACAGATATGCTGTACATACTATGGTAACACTTTATTTTATCACAAGTGCGACTAATAATTTACACAATGTCACATGATGTGTGTTTAAGTTTATGTAAAACCAATTCTGAATTTTTTACTTTTGACGATCACCAATATTTAACGCCTGTTGCTCAACAAGAAACAAATTTTGTAGTAACTGTAGTTACATGGAACATCCTCTAACAAAAAAAAACAAGAAGATGTAATAAAAGTAATTGTATTGACTATGTATTTGAAATTTGTTTGAAGAAACACTGATATAGCTAAAGTGGGGCAAATTTTAAATTTAGAATGCTTGAGAAGCAAATAAGCAGCTAGATTTAATCATGTGTTTCACTTGAGGGAGTGCAGTTGGGAGCTGGATGGAGTGTCTAGCTCTCCAGAGTCATACTCGTGGATGAACTGCTCCATGGCCTTGATGCAACGCATTCCAATGTCCCTCAGGTTTTCACGCAGAGACAGCTGAATTGGCTTCTCCAAGGATGGATCCTTGGCCACCAACATCTTTACGACCATGCCAAATGTATCACAGTCCTGCTGATACACCTGTATGGATTATTGACAACACATACACAAAACATCACAAAAAATGAATTGACATTAGAAATGCTACAACAAAAACACACTGATGCATGTAAGCACAACAGAAGACAAAATTAGACAAACAGTAAGAGAGATCAGACAGTATATTACATTTTTTTCATTATGATTAAATACACATTAAGGGAAGAATGGATCTTACAAAATTGTATAAATTATACTTGTATTATGTTTTCTAAAAGATAGAGATTGGTATATTTTGAATTTTATGAGCACATCTGTTCTCTAGAATCAACGCATGATCACATGACTAAATATCATTGTATTATGCAATGCGCTACCAACTCAGCTACACAAAACCTGAATTATGACGCAGATAAAAGAGTACAAAACATTAATATGAAAATGTCCTATTGCTGATAGGGGCACAATTGTAATATACGTTCTGATGGTTGTAGCATGAGCGTGAATTAACAGTTTTTGTCATTTTAATAATCACATTAAGGGGACTTTTACATTTGATTATGTGTTTTTTCTTACTTGAATGTTTTTGTTTAGACATAAAATGTAAAGGGTAATGCATTAATACATCCTTTCTTATATTTGTTCCTGGCCAGGGAAATTGGAAACTGGTTCTTTGATTAGCGGTAATTCTCCATCAATTGTTTTTTAATGGAGCACCAGATAAAACACAGATTCCTGGATCAATGAAAAGCTACGCAGTAGCTGTAGCAAGTTCAGTTTTGTGAGTGATTCATTGGAGTAGATTGTCACTACCATTTGAAAACAGGTAATAGAGATTTACCACTGAAGATCCAGCCATACTGACGAGATGCACATGAATATATCAATTGATATATATATATATTGCCCAGCCCTAATTTGTTCCGATGTTTTTTTTTGTATGTGTACTTAATTATATAAAGATAAAATAAAAATATAGTAATAATTATTATTAAGAAAATTATTGTAGAAAAAGATACAATTGTGTTACTGTAGGTGATTTTACTTTGGAACCTGACAGTAAATATTAAATTTCTAAATTGCAGAGGAATTACAAAATAATGCTGCATCTTGTAAAGGGATCTGGAATCATTTTGTGCTTTATAAGTACTAAAAATAAGTCAATAGTAATAGTAACACGATAAGCAACTAGTTAATAGTGTCCCCTAATCTATAATGCAGTCATTGTTATTTGTGTGTGCAGATGCAGTCTGCTGCTATCTGTCCTGTAGTTACTATAGGTAACTATGTGTGCTTGAGCTGCTTGCTATTACCAGATCACTTCAAAATAGCACCTACTGCCTCATCTATGGTAACCATAGAGATGGTGTGTCTCTGCTTGTGCACTGGGGGTTAAATTATCATTCTGCATGTATCTGAGTCATCGCATCATGAGCTCTGCTGTGCAGTTTTTTGAAAATAGACAAAATGACTATGACTGCAATAAAAACACACTGTATAATAGAACTAGCTTTAACTTAGACACCTTCTGTAACTCACCAAAGACTTACATACAGACTATATTCAAAACACTCTTCAGTACTGTATGTTTGCTTTGTAAAATGAGATATATGAGACTTATGTATGCTTGTTAAATGCAGGTGACTTTCAACAATAGCAAGAATCTACAACCTGGGGCACATACAGGGGGAGGCTCATGGTCTGAATCACTGCTCTGTTTTCCCTCTCCAGTAGGCAGAGCAGTGTATTTGATTGGAGTAGAGGAAAATGGATTTCATGCTACAAGCATTTGTAATCAAATCACTTAGCTGCTACAGATCCACTTCAGGGTTTCCATTTCTCATTCACAGCCCTGCCCTTACTCACCAGGTACTGTAGCTAGAGAACCTGCAGTCTAATTTCCCTTTTCATTTTAATTATAAGAAACGTTTTCATTTAATTTAATTAAGCAATCTTTAAAAAGTTATTTTTGATCTAGAATAAGATTGGTGCCCTACAGAAATGTATTTGTTTTTTAGTTACATTTCAACTTGGGAAAAAAGAAAAAAAATATGAAGACAAAATTTTAAATGTATATCAATAATCAGAATTTGTGTTCTGCATTTAACCCATCCAAACATGCAAATATTAATGCTGCTCATGAAAAGTAATGTCAAAACGTCTTTTTGACTGTTCATGTAAATATAATTGGTTCTGTTTTAAGTGAACAGTTGGGAGAAATACGAATGTGTGAAAATACTTGATCTATGCATTAGTTAACTTACCATCAAAACCTGCCTACTCAAGATATGTTGGTTCCAAAAACAGAGCATGTTCCTGGTTAAGTCTCAAGATATCTTGAGACAACAAAGCGATGAATCGACGAGTCACTATGGAAATGGATGCTAAGTAAAATAAATTCTGTGATTTTAACAAATACATTTTTTGGAATGTTTTAACACCTGGTGTAACACTTTATATCTGTGTTTCATGGTTTTGTTTTGCTGTCATTGTCTAGTCTGCCTGGTTTTCCTTATTTGGTCATGTTCCTGTCCTTGTTTAGATAATTAGTTACCCAATCCACCTGTGCTCCTCACCTGTCCTGATTTCTCCCTAATGTCTTCCTGTTTAAAAGCCTGTTCAGTTTGTCTTGTCCTTTGTCCGATTATTAACGTTACTTTGTTGTCTGGATGTATTTACCTGTCTGTTAGAATAAAAGATTGTTTATTTTGAGATATCCTGATCCTGTCCTCGTGCTTCCTGCATCAGACCGTGACAGTATCAGACTAACAAAGAGTCATGACAATTAAGAAGTGAATTAATCTCACCTGCAGGTTTCAATGCGTCTCTAGAGAGGCTAGTCACGTGTTCAGGTGCATCTCCTGGGTGTTTCTGTGCTCTTTCATTGGCTCCTAAGATGCAGTTTGGTGGGGAAATGGTCACAAGCAGACATGGCAGCTTCTTGGCAATAAAACAGATTGTATGGATTCTCTTTCAGAGTTCATCATCAGTGCTATACAATTATCTGCTCTACATTTCAAATGGCCTACTGCTGCCAAAAAAGCCATTAGCACCCAAGTGTCATTCTGCTGCCATTAGCGTTTCTCTATAGGAAACAGAGTTAGTTCATGCTGTCCCAATCAAATCTGGAGCATCTGCCTCTTACCCTCTGCAGCGATGTCTTGCATCTCTCTGAGAAAGTTGCGGTGACGCAGGATGCTCACAAGTCTGTCATCTGGAAAACACAAGGTACACCTCAAGCACAGCTCCAAACTCCAACAATTATTTTTAGCAGTCAGCACTTTACTTTTTTTTTTTTTTTACATTATTTGCATTAATTGCCCTGAAATGTACTGCCTTCTACTGAGCAGTACTATTAATCATCAGGGCCGCTGAGAGAGAAGAAAGAAAAAGAAAGCATTAAAGAGGGGGAGAGGAGAGAATTGCGTTGAATTAACGTTGAGTCAAGCTTTTCCTTTTCTGCTGACCGACAAAGAGTGCATGCAGAGTCGGCTGCTCACTCGATGGCAATGCTTTTCGCTCTACTCCTTACTTTCTCTCCAAAAACGTCTGTCGTCTCATTTCTCTGCCAAGTTTCTTCATAATCTGTTAAAATTATGGTACAAAACTGACAGCTGTAGTTGGGAGAATATTGCAGTAGAGAATTGGCATATAAAGGACAAGCATTAGGGAATGGCGTTTTGGTGTTTGTTTATCAGTCTTATTTTATCACTAAGACATTATTATTTTTAAATGTTTTAAATTTTTATATTGTCCATTTTCATTTTATTTGAGCAACTTTGATGTATTCTGTCACTTTTAAATACATCTAGATAATTTTATTTCAGTTTTTAATAAATTTTAATTTAAATTAAAAAATATATTTTAGTTAATCAGTTTAACACTAAATTAAAATGAGAAATAATTGTATTTTATTTCAGTTAACATTTATTTTATTTCATCTAATGATTTTTATGTTTTTTTCATTTCAGTTATAGATGTAGTTTACTGTGATTAACCAACTGTTTATTTTACAGTTACTAACTTCATGCCTTTTAATAATACAATTTTAATACATTAACTTATTTGAACTACTATTTTTTCTTACTGCGTTAATATTTTTTTTTTTACATTTTTAAATTCTAATTGTAACAATATTTAGCTAAAATTTAAATATGTTGTTTTTGTTATTATTTTATAATAACAAAAACATTTTGTTTATTTTATATTATTATTATTATTATTACTAATAATCACATTTAATCTATAGTATAATAGTTTATATTTAGTTTAAAATATCTAAACGTTTTATTATAGCACTTGAAAATATAGCACTTCCTCTTGAAAAATTTGTGAAATTCTGCTTTTCTCATCTAATCTGTCCTTCTCTCTCCTTCTGTTAGTCTATGTCCTTCACCGTTTCTTTGTCCTAGACTCATCGTGTAAGCCACTCACAAGTGTTTGATTTCACTGTTGTAAGCGTTATCTCTGTAACAATACCTGCCTTGCTAACAGAATGATTGATTTTCCAACTATTAAAGTATCAAGGAAAAGAGACCCTGCGATGTGACTGAACAGTGCACGGCAAAACTTCACACTATGACTCCTTTCCTAATGTCATTCATTACTTTGCCTCATTAACTTTCATACTATCAAAATCGTGCAGTCACAGCAGCAATGATAGCATATATCGATCATATCGGGAAGGTCACTGCTGATGATAGGGAGGAAGTGCACCCAAGTGCAGCTAAATATACGGAAATAATAGAAGCACAGGTGTCACTAATGCAGGCACTCACCAGCGCTGAGGGTTTCGAGGCAGTCTTGGGAGACTGGGATGGCATGAGGCTTGGACAGGGCATCTGCAATTACTTCCACAATACACTTCATCACCTATAAAAAGACAGAGAAAATTGGATTAGGAGATGATGTGACAGTTTTAAGCTGTTTTGTAAATTTAGGTAAGGAGTATTTTTAGGAGACGTCTCTTATGTTCGCCAAGGCTGCATTTATTTGATCAAGAATACTGCAAAAAGTGTAATATTATCAAATATTACAATTAAAAATAATATTTATATTTGAATATATTTTAAAATGTAATTTATTTCCTCTGATGGCCGAGCTGAATTTTCAGTAGCCATCAACAGAGTCTTCAGCATAACAGGATCTTTCAGAATTTTTTTAAAATACGCATTTAGTAAAAGTAATGCAAGGTGGTGTTTGTATATATGGACTCCACGCACTCATGAGATCCATTTATCAGAGGACACAGATGCAGCATGCCAACAATATCTCAACCCCCCCCCCATATCTAGCCATCCTTACTGTCTTACATTTCACTTTCAATCAATGTCATTTCCTCCTCAGTGCTTTCATCCCTCTCACCCGATTTGTTTGTTTGGCTCCACATTCCCCCAAAGTCAAATATTTCTATGCTGTCAGGGAAAACCAGCCTCCCTCAGTAAGGCCAACGTGCTGCTGAAATGGCGTTATCATTTTACAGAGAAGAACTGCATCTGTTTGCAACTTGACATAGCCGATGTCTTTCCCCTGCAAAACTTCAGATTTACACACATTTCAAAATTTCCAAGTGTTCCCTATCATAACATACCCTATCTTAAGGTGTTTTTCAATGGCAAGGGCAGGAAAGAATCATGTGACAATCTCAACTAAGTTAAATGAGCGCAGACCAACTTCAACTGAAGTTTAAATTCAGTTCATTATAGTTTAAAAGCACAGTTTGCAGTAGCTAGTAGCCTCCTCTGAGTAAGTTATGCACACATGGCACCAGCTGTCACTAGGCTGAAATCGTGTTGTTGAGTCACGGTCTCACTTATGCTGCTTTCCTCCACACTTCCTGACAACATGGACTATTGCTGCTGCCATTCTGTGCATCCTTATGTTCCGAAAGGCTGCTCCTTATACACATTAAAAGTCATACTGAACATCAGTGAAGCCGATTGAAAACGAATATTTTCTTTATTAAACGATTTATCCACTCATACCTTCACATCCTTATCGTCCATGTGACCCGGAGAGACAGGTACGGAGAAGACTGAAAAAAGGGAGAGAGTTTTGATAAGCAAAAACAAACGGTGAAAGCTAACGTTCTGGTTAAGTAACGACGGCGCGCGAGTCGTTTAGCAACAGACAACCAATCATAAGCCGCGTCAGTGCCTAGCTCATTAAATATTCATGTTCTTTGTAAGTCGCAGAAACTTTCACGCGCTGTTTGTAATCTGAGGGAAGACGTTAAAATGTCCAACAACGCGTTGACGGACGCATTATTATTAGTTTAGTTGCTTGTTATATAGTTATATAAGAATCACGTAAGGAGGTTACGTAGATACAGTAAACAAGCGGTTATTGCTGCATTTGTCTAATTAATGGTAATGATTTTTTAAATATTTATAATGCGAAACCTCGAAGAGGATTCATTACTAAAAGACTATTTAAGCATTAATACCGCTGTACACGAGATTAAGTTAACAAATGTCAAGTATGAAAAGCGTTTTGTGCTCCTCACAAGTGTTTTATCCGCTGTCCTTGGTGCTGACAGAGACATGGCACAGCTCCCCAATGTACAGTCAACAGAATCAATGCATCACTCAAATTCCGCGAAGTATTCGCACAATAACGTAACACGTTAACATACCTGATTATCTTGCACACTTACCAAAATTCACCAGCACCGCGAGAGCAGCGCATCCTCGTGCGATCATTTTCGTGATGCGAAGCGCAGGCAACCGTTCCGTATAAAAGCGACGAGCCGTCGTGCCAGTGGAAAGCGAATGAACGCCGGTACTTTGCTTTCCTCAGAGTGAATGAAAACACTGGCTGATTTATGGATGCATTATGCGCATAAGGCGCCTGCTCTTACTTGTTTCGGCGTATCACAATGCCTCAATGTCACTACTCACTACTGCAGCGATGCCGCCTTTATATAGAAGACTTGATGAAGAGGAAATGACATCAGTGTGAAGATTCACCATCTACTAAATGAAGAGAAAAGTTAATAATTATTATTATAATATTACTATATGCACATATGAATTGCTTTAATTTATTGAATTATCTAAATCTGTATTTATACTAGTAATAGCCACTATTAGGCTACTTATTATAGGTTACAAGTAGAAGAATTCTCTTCAATAATTGGGGTATTGTAGAGGCAAACTAAAGCATAACATCACCCTTTCATGGCATTTCAAAACAAGACTAGCTTATTCAGTTCAATTCAAATGTTATAATCTAGGACATGCATAATAGGGGTCAAATATGCATTGGTAAACTGACATTGCTCGCATATATCATCTTTACAAATGTCTTATAAGTTGTAAGGTTACATTAAGATCCCATGCATTACTGAAATAAAATTGCTTTGAGTACAAGTAGAGCGTTATTTCCACTGAAATGTCTGTACAGTAAAATATTCAAGTAAACAAACAAAAAACACATCAAACTGTATGCATTTAGTCCCTAATAAAGCAAAATGAAAGGCAGGCTTTTTGGCATGAATCTCTGAGTTGAATACCAAACAGAAGTCGGTCAGTAGTGCATGCTATTCAAAACAGAAAGTAATTCAATTAGAAAGGGACTGCATTGAACATTGGCATAGACAGTAAATGATGGACCTCAGGGGAGCCATATCTGATACCACCAACTAATTTATTGAGCACACAGTTAATATGCATTAGAAAGAGAGTGGCAGGGGATGAAAGAGAATGAATGTGAGCAGGAAGTAGATTATTAGATGTGGGAGAGTATCAGGAAATTACGCTAGTAACATCTACTACAGCTCCTCTACATGTTGTGTAGGTTTGTTAATTCACATGCAAATCTGATCAAACGTTTCTGCTTAATTATTTGCTCACCACTTATTCTTTTATGTTTTGATAGGTTGCTTTGACGGTGATATGTTCTCTTTGTTAATTGCAACACATGAATAAATGTCCTTGTAGCTCATGAAAACAATACATCAGCCACTCTTTGTCCATCTCAACAAGCCATTAATTTATCATATGATTCAGGTGATACAGAAAACAAGGCTCTACACTAGTGGGCTCTGATAATGTGCACATTAGAGGCGGCCGTTTACACATTTTACCCCTGTTGGGGAAAATGATATTGAGTTAAAGAGATGCGTTGCAGAAAAGCAAGAAATTCGAGGCAGCAGACATGTTGACCATTGATTTGTAATGAGAAGATAATGCTATTTCTCTATTCTGGACACACTACAATTGAATGAAAATCGAACAGTCAGTAGGAGTACGAGTACGTGCTTGTGATGCATTGCATCCAATTTCCTGGAAACAGTGTATAGTTCCTTGCTTGAAATGGACGCAAAAATGCATACCATGTGTCACATTTGCTCTTGAGTTTTGCAATAATTCTTTTCCAAATAATTAAGTTATATTAAATGCGTGAATTCTATTTTTTTTTTCTTAATGCATGGAAATCAGATTTATTTTATAATGTACATGGCTGAACAAAGTGAGCAATTTGCGTTACTTTCCCTGAAATGCAACATACTTACGTGGAACTAAAATGTTTCACTCATCTACCAAAACCTTATAATATTAAAATGTTATTATTGTATTATATTTTAAATAAATGCTTGCGTTCACTTGAGTTCGTTTATTTTAAATCATGATAATAAATCAGCTATGAAGAGTTTTTCAGAGCTAAGTTAAGCAATACCTTTTTTAAATGTAAAAACTATAAAGAGTGAGAAAAAAAATAATAAACAAATAACCTTGTATTCTGGTAGATCTTCATTATTGATTTCAAACAAGGCAAAAGCTTTGAATTAGCTGTCAATACAGGAACGTAAATAAATCTATTATAGTATACATACAACACAAAGCCCCAAAAATATTAATCTTTCTAAAAAACAGAGCATAAACAGTGAATTGGCATATTGAGATATAACAGCCTAGAAAATTGATGACAGACATTACTTGTTCTTGCAAAATATAAAAACCTGCATGTTAGTTTCTTTGTTGTGCACTTATTTTTAAAAAAGGCTTTAAATGGGCTAATATTAGCAATTCACTGACAATTTGAGGTCTAAAGTAGGTCAAAACGCTTCTACTTTAAAGGATGATAATACTAATGAATATACAGCACTTAGCTAAGTTTGGCCAAATGAAGACAGAATCAAACAGACTGACGAAACATTAACATATTTATTACATAAATGTGAAGAAACCACCAATATAATTACATTGCTATAATTTGTACAAATCATTCTTGTTTATTTGTTTGGTGGTTTCCAAGAACCTTTAGGAGCTGATAATTACAACTATAAAGTTGGGTTCTTTGATTGGTAATAGAAATATTATTTCAAAAAACCATAAAGAACCTTCAGCTGTAAAGAAAAAGCATATCTTAAATAAATAAAAATTACTTTCAAAGAAAACAAAAAAACAAACAGAAGGAAAACAGGTAAATACCCCTTCTGAAAGTTTTATTTGAGAAGACCAAAAGCACTTCTCATGTTGCAGCATGCAAAGCAATTATCTTATCACTGTGGGCATTAAGAAGCTCTCAAACAGTTTACTTTTCACCATGCTCTCAGAAGCAAAACAGCTGTTCTCAGTCAACATTCAACTCTAGGCTTAATGTGTTTATGTTATAACCTCTGGCCGTTTTCATTCAAACCATCCGGAATTAGCTTACACAGTTACCTTTTATACGTAAATGAATTATAACAGCATTACGCAGAGCTAAAAGTGGCTTTGCACCTGCTCTTGTGCTATTTTGGTTGTGTATATCAGAAAAGGTCATCACATTAGCATATATTTTTCTATTCTGAGGTTTCAACATTCCCATTTCCATTACACAAACTCTACAAGGCAATTAAATATGATATTGACTGTAACCAAGTCCTGTTCATTTTTGATAACTTGTTGTTCATCTTTTACTCCCTCATTATCACTTTCATCATAGACCATCCTGCGGTGGCTCAGGTTTCAGAATAGATCCTCAATGGTTCAAAGCAATGATATTAAGCCCAAGCAGAACATTGGGTGGGCAAGACATGATGTACCATGATACTCCATATGAATGTTCTACAAGGAGGCCAGATTAACAGCCAACCACAGTGGAAGGAAAGCCAGGATCAAGTGGAGAACCGTTAGTCTGATGCCAGCTGACTGGGGCATCTCAGGAAGTGATGTGCCTGACTTTGCAGCACTGGGTCTGGTGTAAATGTACGGATGACTCTGGGATTTGTCCGTTTGAGCATAAAAAAGACATTTAAAACAGTGGAATCAGCAAGACCATTCAACACATTATGCAATTATAGTGACATAATGGCATAATAAAATTACACTAATAATAGTTTCTTACCACAGGGGGGCAAACGAGCTCAATAGGGTTTGAAAAGCTCTCCACCATGAACTTCTCCCCCTCGGGTTGAAACTTGCCACACAAGAAATGAGAGAAAAGATTTCATTTTAAAATGATATACTGTGCCTGTGTGACGGTGGCATATAGTCAAGAAGTTGAACTCCACACCAAAATTATATATATATATATATATATATATATATATACATACATACATATACATATATATATATATGGAGGGTCTTGTATCACGCTGAAGGGGCTTTTTTCACGATAACTACAGGCTGTCTGTACATTGTCCAGCTTATTAGTACTTGCCACATGTGGGAAAACAAATGGTCATGAATATGAATTTGAAACATTTTATTGGCATATTTGTTTTAAAATAACATTTTCATCCTTCCGCGAAACGATATAGTACCACGTGACTAACATTCAAACGTAAGTAAGACAATTTATAACATCTAAATATGAATATATAACAACGGATGTATTTTAGTTATTTATTGCACCTTATGTTGCCCAGTGTTTGTCACAAGATGGCGCCAAACGGTAATCTTTGTTGACGCGGAGGGATTTTAAACATACAAGTAGTGCCGGCTATGCATTATTACTTTGGAGCGGTTATTATTTGAAAAGAACGAACCTGCAAATGTCTCAACTGACCAATCAGAATCAAGCATTCCAGAGAGCCTTGTAATAAATATAAATAACTTTATATTTATATTATATTTTATTCTTTATTGTATTTTATATTATATATATATATATATTTCAATTATTTTTTCAATAATTCTTTATTTAATTTTGTTTTTATTTTTTGTTTTGTTTTGTAGGTGTTACCATGTTGTTCCACAGTCCCTTGGCTAGCTCCTCATGTCCTTTCATGGTGAAGTGGAAACAGTCCGGAGTAAAAAAGCTCATATCAATCTTCCCATTCTAAATCAGAGATAGGAACAAATTATGAACAGCATATTCATATTTTAATGAAAAATTTACTTTACTTGCTATAATATATAATAATTAATAAGCACTCAGCTGATCACTACTCACAGGGAGTCTTGGAGGATCTGCGTGTTTCAGGAATGGCTGCAAAACTACCGCAAAGTCATTCTTAAAGAAGCGGTCAGTATGCAAGAGCTGCTCCAGTGCTTTCTGAGACACAAGCAATGCCGTTCAGCCTCTGCAAATTACAGATTGATAGTATATCTGTGTGGATAATTGTGAAAACAAACACACCTGGAATTCTAGGTTGACTCCAACCAGCTCCTTCAGATCAGCAGATCCCGCAGCTGGCTTTACCAGACAGGAGCAGAATGACCTGAAGAGATCAGAGCATAGGATAGGAGAGCAATTATCCTGTAGCACTGAAAGAATAAAGACGATGTGCCAATCCTGAATAAAACAGGCTGAATGTTGTTACACATGAACATTTAAGAACGTTTTGACTTAATGATTCTAAAAAGGTGACTAGATATGTATTGCATATGCATTCTCCATGTGCAACACATCTCCACGTGACACCACTTTCTCTGCTCGATTAAGCTTGATAAAAGCTTTATATAATTTCCTGTACCTTTGGAGCAGACATCCTGGTGTGGGCTTCTGTACTTCCCTCAGGGTCTCCATCGGCAGTATCTGGACCACGTTCACTATCATTCGAGGAACCTGCAAACGTAAATTTAAAGAAAATGTTAAAAAATATACTATATAGGCTTCTATTATTAGATTAAATATGCAGTAACAGTACGTTTTTTTTAAATACTATTGCAATAATATTTTACATTTTACTTCTTTATACTTTATACTTATACTAAATATATTGTAAAAATGTAATTTATTCAACAGCCATTATTGCAGTCTTCATTGTTTCTTCTTTAGAAATTATTCCAATAATTTGGTGCTCAAGAAAAAATTTTTTATTATTATCATCATTATTTTTTAACCTGCTTAATATTTTTGGGATTCTTCGATTTGAAAGATTTTTTGCAACATAATAAAGTCTTAACTTTTACTTATTTGTAATTGTTATATATATGATAAACTACATTCAGTTTAGCTGTTTTAAAAAGAAACCAACTGATAAATCATATCTCAAGAAGAATTTATCTGACCAAATCTCAGAAATTACCTCATTCATCAGCATTTCCAATGACACAGTCATGTAATGGACAAAGTTCTCCACCGAAAACAGGGACTGTGTATATAAATAGAGAACATAAATTTAGTGGCTCCAAAAACACACATCTACAAGACAATATGTCTGAATAAAGATTCTTTAAAGGTCACTTGGGCTCTTTGGAACAGCTGTTTCTTAAAAAGCACATTACAAAGCACTAGGACAACTATGAGAACAATGAAACATGCCATTAATGATCATCTTTACAAGCATCTATATGTTCACAATCAATTTAACATTTATATGAAGCTTCCCCTAGTCCCTACTTTAACATTGTGAACAAAATTTGTCAATACTGTCGAAGAATCTTCTGTCTGCAGTTTGCCAAAGAAACAGCTTTGTAAGCAATGCCTTGTCTTTGCAGTAATCACAGATGTCATTCATCCCAATTAGAATGGTCAACAGTTTCCAGTCCTCATCAAAGTCAATATCCTACAGCAAAACATGGAGGGAAGAAATTTTACCATCTGTATTTGTAGGAAACAGCATATTCAAAAGCACAAAATTATACACTTACCTCATATGTTTTCAATGTATCAATCAAATGTCTGACTTGTTCAGGAAGATTACTAGAAAGACAGCAAAATTTATAAGATTGGCTGATAAAACACTGCCGCAAAAATTAAAAATATCGTTCAAGTAAAAATATCTTGATAGCATGTTTTCAAGTGTTTTTTGAACAACCATTTATGAAGAATGACTATTGATGTACTGGCATTTACAAGGTGTTGTGTCCCGTTACAGCCAGGTTAAATCCAGTCTCACAGAGGGGAGCTGGGGTCCCATGGACTGTCTTAGTTGGGGCGGGTCCCACTAAATGGGGGTTGAAGAGTCGAATGATGTCTAAATCATAAGCCAAGAACAGTCTGGGTCACCAGTGATGCAAGTTATGCTTTATATATGCATTTTGCAACAGATTTCAGTTTGTAAATGCAGAATATGACTGGCATTTAAAAGGTTTTTCACCCAAAACTGAAAGTTAGCCTTTGATTTACTCATCCTCAAGGCATTAAGATATATATGACCTTTTTCTTTTAAACAAACTCGATCAGAGTTATATTAAAAATTGTCCTGACTATTCTAAACGTTATCATTATAGTGGGTGGGTGTTTCTCTTCAACATCCCAAAAGACGTCAAACAAAGCGCGTGCATCCATAATAAAATGTGACTCACATGGTTTATTTGATGTGTTTTGGACTGTTGAAGAGAAACACCCACTCACTGCAATGATAATGCTTGGAATAGCCAAGACAATTTTTAAAAAAGAAAGTCATATAGCCAGGGTTGCCTCGAGGGGGAGTAAATCCATTTTCATTTTTTGGTGAACTAACCCTTTAAGGCAACACTACGTACTTGCCAGTGTAATGACATCTTGAAAGGTTCCATGACCACCAATGCTGTTAAAACAAGAACTTTTATTAGCAAATAAGTCACTTCATTTATAAAAGTAGTAGTCATAAAGAAATCACAAGCAATGTTAATATTATCAATACTCTTACCTCCAAGACACGTGACGAAATTCAATAGGTATTCCAAGAACTGTGGTTGCATTTGCACCAATCGCTGTCTATAAGTGAAAGAATTACTATTGTAAGATTATTGTTATTGTTATTATCCGTCCTACACAGATGCATCATGTGCCTTGTTTGTAAACAAATCATTAGTAAAATTAAGTGAACAAAGACCCAAGTTCTTACGGAAGCGGTCTAGAACTTCATTAAAAATAAAGTTTATTAACTTTTTCCTAACGTTAAGATGAGAAGAAAGGAAATTGCAATGACTGCTTTTTTCCCCACAGCCTGGCACTGCACATGCATCTTGTTGTCTATCTTTATGAATTGGTTTACACACAAACCTGCGTTTACCTCTTGTCATTGTGTGATAAACGTTTGGCAGGGCTAGACAGGCAATAATGTAGAATAGGTGGGCGGGGCCAAAAGGCACAGTAAAGTCAATGAGCGGGGGAAAACAGGTAGCGCAGTACAAGCAGGCATTGATATTCTTCTGCAGTGGCAGTGTTTAGCCATATAATTACATAAATAAAAGTGCATTACATAAGCTATAATTTTGGCATAATGGCTTCAATATAAACTGTTTTTAGAATAACAAGAAAGTTTAGGTTCTGAAACTTACTGGATGTTTTTATAGCACAATGACCTCTTGTACTGTATGTCAAAAGACCAAAGGAACTAAAGGGATAGTTCACACGTAAATAAATCCCATGGTGTATATTTCATTTCAAACCTGACCTTTTGTTTTTCTTTTTAACACAAATAGATATTTTAAGAAATATCTCATTTTGTTTTTGTCCAAACAATGCAAGTCAATGGTAACAAAAAGCATTCCACAGAAGAAAGTAAGTCATAAAGGTTTGGAAGAGTTTTTTGAGCAAACTATTCATATGTATCCCAGATGTTTACCTCAGTTTGCCTCATGAGTGAATGTGATTAAAAATAGGGTATAATTAATTCTGTTGTCAGCTAACTAAAGAACAGTGTTTAAAACTGAAAAGAAAATAATCACACTCACCGTCAATGAATCCCCAAGGGCAGCGATTATTTTAATATCAGCAGCCTTCACCAGCTCAGCTACAATAGAGATACAGCCAATCAGAAAATCAGATGGCAAAACATGATCTGAAGATTCTGCTGTAATGAAGTTTGCCTGTGGTGTAAGAGCTAACATTCATCACCAATGTAAAAATGAAAATCTCAAAGAAAATGTGAAAAATGTAATCAAAAAGGGCCCCATACTAAAAACTAGTACTGCAGCTTAAATGATCAAGTTTGACCGTATTGATTGTAGATCAGAGGTCTGGATTCATCACACTATGTGGGCAAAACACTGACCCAAGACTAGCCTACCTGAGGTGGGCACAGAAGAGGAGGGGCTCATGTCAGGGCACATGAAAGGTGGATGTTTGAAACTGACTGGCCTGGTCTTCTCAGGAAACTCCTGTAACAAAATAACATACTGGTTACTGTGATGTCACAACTAAAACATCACTCTGGCTAACTGGATACATTGTTTACATTACGATCCATCACAGATAAACCAACCAAAAGGTTGTATTCATGGCCTTATGTGACATTGAAACACTTCTAATGCAAAAACACAAACGCACCTTTCTAAGCGCTTCCTCGCTATAGTGACTGAGTTCTTCCTCATATTCCAGCCTCCACTCATCCCCTTGGGAAAAATTTTAGAATCCACAAGCACTTTAGGCTTAATAAAAATTAAAATAGAAGAGTCTGACTTGCATTGAGGCCTTCAACATAGGTCCAAGCAAATATCTTGTTCCTTTATCCCAGGTCAATCTCACATGTAACGTGGGACCTGCACTCCAGCTTATCTTCCCAGCTCTGGATGCTTCTAGCACTTACCTTTGACAGGACATAGGGCTAGCAAGCAGGTTGCCACGGCAATGAAAAGCCACTCCATGGTGGAGCGTTTCCAAGCGGGTTAGCACAATGGATGTGCGTGCAGAGAGAACGGGGCCATTATATCAGTGCCCCTTTATCTCCCCCACCCAAAACAGCTGAGTGACGAAGTTCAGGCCCACTGACATAAAGCATGATCCAGGCACACATGCAACTGCCTGGACTGGTGACCATTCACAACTAAAGAGCTTTAATAGAAATCATGTCGCACTGGAGCCTGGGAGAACCAGAGCCGCAGCTCAATGCAGATCTGGACCAGGGAGATGTTGTGCACACTGGATGCGTGTTAGGACCGAATATGATCTGTAGGTCTAATTATATTAAGATAGGAAATTACATTCAGCTGTGAACCCATTGATTTTTTTTATTAGTTATTTAGAAACATTGCCTTTGAAAATGTAATTATTTCCTTTTTAGGTCTCATCCATTGTTATCGGAGTATTATGAGCGGTTGATTGAAGCTTTGAAAGTAATATAACAGATTCCATGTCAAACCATTGCTAAATTGAGAGAACTCTGCAAAAAAAAAAAAACTAATGCTCTGGTGAATATTCACAAGGAAAAAAAACTGTTCTTTACATCCTATTCACATACATATGCTTACATTACAGTATTTTTTGATGTTGTTTTTTTTTCTTCTTTTTTTTTTTTTTTTTTTTACACACACCAAAAATTGTGGTATTGCTATTTTACCTAAAACGACAGCACCATTGCCATAATCAACCAGTATTCTAGACGTCCTCACAATGGAAATGATCTGAAATATTTTTCCTCTGAAAAATAACCTAAAACTCAGATTTAGCACACAAAACAAATCGGTCAACTTCAGGAATTCCCAGAGCTACAGATCTTACACGCATATCATCAAAAATATTTCTGAGAGCATTCAATGTTTTGATCTTAAAATAAAAAGCAAACCAGTGTCTTGTAATACCAAAAACCAAGCATTTTAGTCATACAGCAACCCATTCATCAATTCTATTATTTATCATGTATGCAGGGGAATTTAAAACCTTTAAATAAAGTTGAATGACTAATGGTTAATGAAGTTTGAGTTATCTAGAGCTTCAAAAATCTTCAAATGGACACCAGCCATAATTAATATCATAAACACCCTACAGAGACACTTTTGTAACAATGAAAGGGCGTCGAGGGCAGTAGTCATCTGAATGATTCAACATTTGGCAAGGTGAGTGTTTATGTCAATAAAAACCCTTATGAAAAACTGCTAACCTTAGATTACTTCCTGTGTAGTTTATTCATATGTAACTGTGCACATTTGAATCGTGACCATTGAAATCTACACCAGAGTGCTGGTGAAAACTACTTTTGTCGAAATACTGGCATTAGAAATAATTTATGGACTTCTGGAAAAAATATTTTTGCTAGCAAGCCACTTGAATGAAAGCATGCTGAGTGTAAGAACTTTGTACATATGAAATTCAGAGCACAATCCACCTCTAACTCTGCGTCACAAAGAAGCACGGTGTTCGAATAACAAACTGAAAAAAAAAAAAAGAAAAGAAAAAATCTGAATGGGTTGCACAAAATAGGTTCGATCCTTGGCTTTCAGCACAGTGGCAAGCAAAAGCATAAACTACTAATAGAGTTTATTCAGCAATGTTGTCGTTTTCCCCCCACATAGTGAGTGTCGATCTGCACAAATGTTATTTCACCTGGCAAAACCCTGAGGCGCACATTTAAGATATTGTAGAAGTTCATTTCGTTTTTTTTCCCAAGCCACAGTTAAAAGAAAAAGGAGGGGCTGGACAGGGCAACAAGAGTCCTGAAAGCTCTTTCGGGGTTGCAGGATTAAAGACCACAGCAGGTGTAGGTGTCAGCGGCTGTCCCAGGGAGAGAGATGGTATTGAACCTCAATTCGTTCTCCCATAATCCTTGTCCCATTTGGTCACCTCTATTCTGATCCCTGCTCTCTCATTGTTCCTCAGGCTCTCCGGCTGGCTGCTCAGGCTGGGCTGGAGGTCTAGGGGGCGCTGGAGGGGCTCTGGGTAGGGCTTGGTGCTGTCTCTGCCGATATGCAATTACTGTGCCCAAGAGCAGAGCAATGACAGTCATGAGGTAGAGATCCCACTCTGGACCCAGTAACTGGTCAAGATCCACCTGAGATAGAAGCTCCTTCAGCTTTAAGAAGAAGAAGAAAAAGATTAACATTATTGACTTGAGGAAAGTCAGATCTCAGGTGGATTCTCACTGACGTATGTGACTTACATTAAGATCTTGCAGATACTGTAGTGCATAAACAAGGCCTAGCTTACACAGGGCCAGGAACACAGGAACTTGGGCATCAGGACTGGCTTCTGCAGCCATGTCATAGAAACGTTTAGCTAGATGAATGTCCTGTGGAAGAAAACCTCAAAAGGTTAGTGTTCTGTATACACTACAGATTAAATGTGGTCTGTAAAGGATGCATTAAACTGACTTAAAATGAAAGGGAACACATTTATGTCATATAGTAATGAGTAAATGTGATTCTTATGAACTTTCTTTTTACAATGAATCCTGAAAAAAAGGCATCTTCGTTTCTACAAAAATGCTAAAATGTAAAACAACACTGATAATACGTTTCTGAAGCACCAAATCAGCACCTTGGAAAGATAAATGATTTCTGAAAGACACTGGACACAAATATATTAGAATGTCCCATTTTCCTGTTGTTAATCAAATAAATGCAGCCTTGTGGAGTATAATATACTTCTTTCAAAAACATCTCACAAATTTATGAAAAGCAAGTGTGCATGCTTGGTTATATGTAGTTATGCATGGATATTTCACCTGTTTAATACCAAGGCCCTTCTCATGCATATAGCCTAGGTTGAACATGGCCTGTGCATTGTGCTGTTGCTCAGAAGCCAGACGATAATGAATGACTGCAGTCTCATAGTCCACATCAGTGCCATAGCCATAGAAATGATAGTCACCCAGCTTGATTCTAGCCACTGTGTAACCTGTTAACACAATATAATATAAAACAAATACTGTTAGAGGGATCCTGGGTGTTAATAGCATGATTGAGCCTCAACTATCTTTAATAATATGGTTATAAAAATTGTTTTATTTTTGCAACAATGATTCTCTGACTTAATATTATCCTGCTTATTACATAACTGTGTACCAAGAAAATAAATGGGCGTGATATAGTAAAGTCATGCATTTTATCAATATGTAATCGATTTTCTGTAAAGAATACTATGAAAGTAATACGAGTATGACAAAGACTGGTCGCCAGGGACAACAGTAAAATAGCAGCAATGATACTGAAATGTGAGAGAGCAGGATGCTGCCAATGACCAATCAGAATCAAGTATTTGAGAGAGCCATGTAGTAAGCGGTTACATTTGTCTCACTATAATGGTTGTAAGGTCATCAAAGCACTTTGGGATTTTGTTAGAGTGACTGTGTGGGTTGAAGAGAACAGTCTAACCTTGAGCAGCTGCTCTGGTCCAGTGGAGCAAAGCCCGTGGGTAGGTTTCATTTTCATTAAAAATCTGTGAGCCCTCTGAAAGACAAACACAAAGTCAGATGTATTATTAAAACGTGAAATGGCTTAATTTAGCTTGGTTTTCATTTACCAAGGGACAACAAACAAGAAAGGAACATCTTTATACGTACTCTCTCAGGTTTTCTGTGCAGAATGCTTTACCTTCACAAAAGATTCTGTGACCTTCTTTAAACGTTCCTACATATTTAGACGTGACTTTCCATTCATTTAAGATCACGGATCATTTTTCTTAAGGAGGTCATGAACTGAGAAATTCACTGGATCTTTTGACACAAGAGGTCAGTGGATTATGAATAACATTCTGTAAGCTTCAGAACTCAAAATTGTCATGTTAGTCTAAAAACAGCGTATAATGAAGCAAGTCTGCCCAAAACAACAGCTTGTGAAATATGCCCCTTGATGATGTAATAGTGTGGCTAAACACTGCCTCTGTAGAAGATCAACGCCGTTTCTACATCACGGCCTGTTAAAAACAGGACAGAAAATAGCCTCTTACTTCTAAATTATGTAATTTGATCTAAGTCTCTAGGGAATGGATAGGTCCATAAAATCTAAAAGTTATACATCCATGACATTTCCAGGCATAAAATAACAAATTAAAAATGTTCAGTATTTCATGATTATGTGTGGGAAATATGTTCTTTATTTCAGATTATTGTCAGCCAAAATGGGAAGGTAAAGTTAATTTTGTACTTTTTGTTAAAAAAAAAAAAAAAAAAAAAAATAGGTATATGCTGACCAACTTTACTCAGACCAGCTGTTGACCTAATACAGCACCGCAATTAATATTCATGTAGGTGTTGGGGGTTTGGCGACCTCTGGTGGTAGTGGCAAATCACTGACTCACTTTGATCAAGGATGAAGGCCACGTTGCTCTGGGCGACCTCGTAGCCCTGTTCGGCCAGCAGTAGATACTGTATTAAAGCAGAGTCCATGTCGCCTTCCTTAAAGCTTTCGTACGCTGCCATGAGTCTCTCAGACCAGCGGCCGCGCTCACACACGTTCTTGAAGAGCTGGTCTCACACACATACATGATGGTAAACTATCAGAGAAGCTTTTTGAAACATGGCTATGCATGATGAAATAGTGTCTCACCTCCACAGCAGTGTGGCAGGAGCGCATGACCCCAGTCCCCGTGGCATGCATCTGTGCTAGATTATAGAAGGCTAGGATGTGACCTGCTTGAGATGCCAGGTTAAAGAATTTAAGAGCCTGCTTATAATCACGCTTCACCCCGATTCCATCTAAAATATGAAGAAAGTGGAAGTCGTAAATGCACTTTTTATACTCAACACCCACCAGCTGAAATGACTAACACGCTTCTCAGTCCTCAATGTTTGTCAAGATCATGTCAAAGCAGAATGCAGGTGGGAGTTTGCTATGGCAACAATCACCTAGGCAACCAAACCAAAAGGAATTAGCTATGATTTAAGATAAATCGCTATTGAAGTGGTGGAACAGAGAGCGCGCCAGACAGGTAGAAAAAGGGAAGAGAAAACCAGAAATATATCCTGAAGCAAACCTTTTAGGGCAGAGCAAAACTTGAAAGATTCACAAAGTAAATTTTCATGGCTTTTCCGTATTCGTTTTAAATTTTATTTTACAAATGCCTATTGAATAAATACATAAAATATCAGTAATATTTGTTGTTGCTGTTATATTTTAACATTTGTAATGTCTGGGGAAAATAATTTGATTGTCTGAAAATAATTTTTCAAATTATTTTGTATATTATTAACAACAACAACAACACTTCCCTGTTCAGAAGCATGTCCTGTGAAATTGTTGGGAATATGCGCACATTTGAAATGAAAATATATAAAAAATAAATAAAAATTGTAAAAAATAATGCATATAAATTTTCCGAATGTTTATACATCAAATTTTCCTATTAAATTGAATGGAAAATATTCTATGGCTTTTAATGGTTTAATAAAACCTTATCCTTTGTGTCAGAAATGGCGGCCTATTTTTCCTTTTGCAGTACCAACAGGAAAAGTAAAGAAGCAGAGGTGAAGGGGAAAAAAGAAAGAAAAAGCAATCTCTCTTCTTAACACACACTTACTGTAGTACATGGTTCCCAGCTGTAACTGTCCGTCCACCCAGCCTTGCTCTGCAGCCTTCTGAAAATACTTCAGTGCTAGGTCATAGTTCTGTATGTTTGAGAAGAAACAATGACTCAAAAGATCTTTCTCAAAAGAGTAACAGCATAATGGTTATCTTGTCTAGGAAACTCACCA
Organism: Enteromius anoplus; assembly: GCA_032359395.1. NCBI lineage: Eukaryota > Metazoa > Chordata > Actinopteri > Cypriniformes > Cyprinidae > Enteromius > Enteromius anoplus. The sequence goes on along the minus strand of JAUMHG010000045.1, from coordinate 17,589,163 downwards.
CAGGAACACCCCTTCCATACAGGTAAGCCATGCCAAGGCCACTCTGGCCAACCGGGTTTCCCTAAAATAAAAATAAAAACACCAACAAAAATACAGATTAGAAAACATAAAAAAAAATTAAGAGTTTCTGAATCTTGATAGGGTAAAATAATTCTCACCAAATCTGCAGCCTTTTTGAAATAATGCAAGGCCGTATCATTGTTCTGAGGAACATACTCACTGCCTTCAGAGTACATCTGAGACAACAGATTGAGAGTTAGAGAAAGACAACTGGACAGAGGTTGAACAACAGTGAGATTATTTAGCTACAGACCAGGAAAAGTAAAAAATAAGGGACTTATTAAGTCTATACCTTTCCGAGGAAGGCCATTGCATGCGTGTTCCCTGCATTTGCAGCTTGATTAAAGTACTCATAAGCTCGCTGAAAATAATGACAAAAGAGAAAATAACTATAAAATCATTATTTAAAATCATTAGAAGACATGCGCATAAAATGGCAGAGCCAAAAAAAAGCTACCTGATGATTCTGTTCCACACCTCGCCCTCCATGTAAGTGTAGCTGGCCCAGGCCCACCTAGACAAGAAATTTTAAATGAGCTAGTAATAGTCAAAAATACAAGTATGTGAGGCCATTAACTGCTGCAGGGATCCAGTCTATGTTCAACTTCAAATAGTGCCAAAGGATGAAATTCTTCATAATAGTTTTATTTTACCTGTGCCTGCACATCTCCTTTCTCAGCCAAGAACTGATAGTACTGGATTAAATCCTCCTCTAGCATTCCACTGCTAGAACCAGGATTTTCCACTTCATCCAAGAGCCGGATCCGTTGCACTGCACTGCCCCCTGTCAGAGATACATCGTTGGCCACTAAAAAAAAACAAAACAAAAAAAACCTTACTGCGATTTTACAAGACTTAATCACCCATGAGTTCAGATACTGATAAAGTGAGAACAACTGAGCACTACCAGTGATTATTCATGCGCAGGAGTGCAATTTCAACTAAAATAAGTGACCTTTTTATGTTTTATGTTTACACTGCATTGCTCACAAGAAGCATTTAAGTCACTAAAATTGTTCAACCAATGCAATCAAGGATCCAGATAACCTCTTTTAAATGATGAAATTCGACATGCATGAGGACTGCACAGAAATGTGAGAAGACTTACCATGATTGGCCACTAGTCTGTAGTGAGTGACAGCAGATTCACAGCTCTGAGGAACCCCAACACCTCCCCAATATCTGTAGCCCTGAAAAAAAAAAGATGGCATTTAGCAGAAGGCACAGTCAGGAAGTGCAGGCCAAACACAAGCCTACACAGCACCAATGCATTAAGAAAGTAGTCATGGATAAATTATAGTGCAACAGGATCTAAGGTTTCAACGTTGCGGCATGTAATTGAGCCAACTTGTTGGTGAGAACTTCAATAGATCCGAAGGTTTGTTTAGACACTCAACTTGATATATGTTAATTTAAATAAAGATGTGCCGTGTACGATAAGCAAGTCATCAAGTGTAATTTCCTGGGTGGAACAAGATCCTCCCTTGTTTAAAATACAGGACAGAGAATCATTCTTCTTACCAGAATCATGTGTGCTACTAGGTTTCCACCCAAGGCTCCAAAGGTGTAATACACCAATGCCTGCAAAAATAGCATTTTCATTAAACACTCACATTTAAAATAAGCATGCTGTGCTTTCTAGATAAATGTCAGTAGGGAATACCTTTGCTTGACTTGAGTTCACCCCTAATCCTGCAGCATATAGGAAACCAAGTGCCTGTATGAACACAAATACAAAATTGGTTTCTCAATGTAAAAATAGTAATGATATAAAAAGGAATAAACTTTTTCTGATGCAATAGTACAGAAGTGATTTAACCCCATCAACTGCTATTCTCAATAAACGGCTTGAAATGAGTCAAAGGACAAGAAAAAGCATCAGTATTCACATAGAAAGGTGACATTTAGTTAATAAATGTTACTATTACAGTCTGAGCTTTAGGGGAGCCCTCCAGTGCCAGCTTCTCAAAGATCTCCTTCGCCTGAGGAATGCTCTGGGGTAAGTAGTCTCCCAACAGCATGGCATATGCCACCTTCTCCATGGCCTTGACATGACCCATCTCTGCAACTTTCAGGAGTCTGTCATACAACCTGTAATGCAGAAATAAATATAAATAGGAATATACACTACGGTTGAACATTTTGTGGTCGGCAAGTCTCTAATGCTCGCCAAGGAAGCATGCATTTAATCAAAATACTAAAAAAAAAAAAAAAAAAGTTATATTGTAAAAAATATTGTTACAACTTCTATTTTAATACATTTGTTCAGCCGCCGCTCCCCTTTCAAAGTTAAGAAATAATTTCAATATGCAGATTAGGTGGTTTCTTGCCATTATTATTTTAAATACAGTATGTTTTAATATTTTTGTGCATAAAAGTTTTTCTTCTAATTTAAAATAATTAATTTGACATTAAACATATATATA
>JAUMHG010000045.1:17516832-17526861 GCA_032359395.1 Enteromius anoplus | reverse complement strand
GAAAAGCCGAGCTACACATATCCTAAAAGAAATGCATTGGCCCATGTTCCAAATATATTTTTCTATCGAAATAATAAATTAACAAAACGAATGAAATAAAAAACCAGCAGCTTCTGACGTGCCCTCCTGTTTGCATGATCATAGTAATATAACGATTAATATATTATAATAATTATTATATATTAATATAATGATTAATATATAATAAAATATATAATATATAATAAAATATTAACGCAACACATTATCACAACACATCAAGCAATAGATCGCCTGCTATTTAACACAGACCAGCGAAATCTCATCACATATCATCGAATGGAAATGTTTGTTTCTTTTAGGCACATTTAAGCACATTTTTTTTTGTTTTTATTGTGAGTGGAGGCATAAATAAAAGTAAATCCACGCGATCCTGTCGGAGCATCTTGTGGAAACATTTGTTTCCTTTCGACATTTCACTCGTACTGCGTCTGCTAAGACGCTATGGGGAAAACTCATTTATACCCTTAACTGAAGCCTATTATAAAACGCAGTTTTATTATTTACTAAAACTGCATTGTCATTGGTCGCAGTGGGGGGACTTATTTTAACCAATAGGGCAAGGCCCCGTGAACAGCAGGCCAATGGGGCATGTCCCGCGCCCATAAAAGCGAGGAAACGCCAGCTATCTTCAGATTGATTCTCCTTCAGCAACGCTATCTTTGCTGTCCTGACTGGAAGTCTCCTCTGACGCAGCTGGAAATCCCCCTGCCGCCGCTTGGCTTTTCAGAGTTCTAGAGCAAAATTCTTCAAGACTACTCACCTCGACATGCCTGGTCGCCGCTGTTCCGTCTGCAAGACTGCTCTGCAGGCCTCCGACAGACACGACGAGTGTGTTTCCTGCCTGGGTCAACCTCATGAAGAAGCCGCCCATTCCTGACCGGGATGCATGTTCTGCAAGCTGTTGAGTATCGCCACTCTTTGCAACAGGCTTGCGTCCTATTCACCCGAGTTGGGTGAAATCACGCCGGCTCAACCCCTGCGTGATTCGCCGCCACGTGAAGAACAGTCCCCCGTCTGCTACATCTATGAAGAGGTGCGTCCCTCTGCTTCCGCGAGTGACCTCGTCTCCTTCGGGATCTCAGATGATGAGCTGCTCGAAGACCCCTTTCTCGCAGCTTGTGAACCAGATGATGTGTCGGGCTTTGATGACTTCGCCCCATCTGCAAAGTCTGAGTCCAGCTATTCAAAGCCGGGAACGGATGCCGAACTTCTCAGCATCCTCGCCAAAGTGGTGTCTGAGCTGGGACTCGACTGGTCTCCCCCTGAGGAGCCCTCTCGGAGTAGGCTGGACGAGTGGTTCCTGCCGGGGCGCCCACAAGCCCCTTGTCAAAATCGTGGAAAGTGCCCTACTCCGCACGGCTTAGGAATAAAGCTGCCACCGCCTTCGCCTCTCTGGATGGAGCCGCCGAAAAAGGGTACGACTTGCTCCCGCCCGCCTGACGAAGACGGCGTGAGGGAGCTCCGGAGCGCGACCGACCTAGCGCTTAGGGCGATGAAAGTCACTGCGCAAGCCATCGGCCGTGCCATGGCCAGCTTGGTGGTCCTGGAGCGTCATCTGTGGCTGAACCTCACCCAGATCAGCCAACCGACAAGTTCCCTCTCCTTGATGCTCCTCTCTCTCCAAGCAGGCTGTTTGGACCCTCCGTTGAGGGCTTCACTGAACGATACAAGGAGGCACAGAAAGCGTCCCAGGCACAGGTGGTTTCTCTTGCCTTCTGAGGGCAAGGGTTCCAACCCTCTCTGCCCGGTGAGGGCATTGAGAATTTATATTGAGTGAACAGCTGACTTCAGACATTCTAATCAGCAGTTTATCTGCTTCGGTGTCCACTCCAAAAGGCTATCGGTCTCCAAGCAGAGGCTCGCGATATGGGTTGTGAACGCGATTTTATTCTTCAGCGGGGCTAGAATGCCCCCTGGGAGTAAAATGCCATTCAACCAGATCCACTGCCTCCACCTGGGCTTGGGTCAGTGGCGTTTCTCTGTCAGAGATTTGTGAGGCGGCCGGTTGGACCTCGCTGTCCACTTTTGCCAGGTTTTATAATCTGGACATCCCAGCGCTGCATGCTGGGGTTCTCTCTGCATAGAGTTGATAACTGCTGAGCTGGCCGTACTCCACCGCCATCTCGCATAATAAGGCTTACAGCCTCCTTGTAGCGAAATTCCCGCAGGCTCTAGCCTTTATCTAGAGCGGCACCCGTTGCCCGGGCTGTTCTGTCCCAGCTGCGAACCCGCTTCGCTGTGAGGTCTCACTCACAGCGCTACCGCAGCAATTTTTCAATTCCGATTTTTTTCTCATATGTGACACAGATCGGATCTGATGCACCGCAATGTAAACATGACAAAAACGCATGCATTCGGATATTTTGAGATCGGTTTCAGGCCTCATTCATATGTGGAAATAAATCAGATATAAATCAGATTTGTGTCAATGCGACTGTCGTGTAAACAGGCAGATCAGATTTTTTTTGCGCCATTGCGTTCTGTACGTCATTAATACGGTGACAATTTGGTACTTCTCCGCGGCTTAATGAGGTCATATGTGACTTGTGCTGGGAAAAACTGTAAATGCTGACGGCTATTTTGATCTGCATCCAAGAAAGGTGGAACTTTTTTTTATTTTAATAGAACTTGAGGTTCACAGAAGTTGGTTTATTAAGCCCTCAGCTGGCGATTCCAAGCCAAATAGTAATTAAACATTTTAAAGTTTATTTATCTGCACATTATCTAAGAGGATTAGGTCTAGCCTACATTTTCTCCATTTGCTTCTCGCGCTGAGGGTCATCAGAAGATCGCGCATATAACGGCAATTACGAAAGCACGCGATCCCGATTAAGAAAAAGAGACTTTAAGTCTCAATATGACTTCCCCTGGTTAAATAAAGAATAATAATAAAAGACCTGCAGTGTAAACGAGGCCTAAGTCAGCCCGATCCAGTCTGGCTTATGAGCGTATAAATCATATTTCGGGGTTTTTCACTGTATTGACTGCTTCACACTCAAACAGAGGGACTCGAGATATGATTACATCCATATCACTTACATAAGTTATAACCCTGCCACGAAACAGCTGCAAGCATGGGCTCACCGCCCTTAAGTGATCGAACAAGGGGTGCTTGTGACGTATGAGACCTCGGGTTTCCCCCAGGTCCGCTCTCAGGCTTCCAAGTTCAAGGTTTTATAGAATGTGAATTTAATATGGAGAAAATATAGGCGACTTATGGATTCGGACATGGACAGGGTTCTGTATTTGGCATTGATCCTCACTGCTGGATTTCAGGATTGATATTTCGGTAAAAAATAGATCAGAGGACATTACCTCGGTATCCTCAATGGTAGATACGGCATTGAGCACTAGTAATAAGTTTTCAAAATGCACCGTCAGAAGTGGTTATGGAAAAAATAAATAATGATAATAATTATAAAAAATGTTTTCTTGGTCGCACCTTTATAGAGAAATGCAATCTGTTTCAATATGTTAACTAAATCGTGGCAGGTTTAATTAATTAGTTTATTATTTTACTCATGTCTTAAAAATGGGAGTGAAATACAGTGCCTCACATTATACTAAAATAAAGGAAGGAATTCATTAAACACGCAATATTTTCTCATGGAGTGTTGCTCTTTCCCCGAGTATTTTTTCAGTCAAAATAAAGCACAGGTAACGAATAACAAAGTCTGTGCATCACAAAAATATACGCTGTTGCTGTTTTAATCAAATTAATAAAAAAATTATAATAAAAAAAACATACGTGTAACGAATATTAATAATATTAATATTTTTATTTCACACATTTATGTGTGTTTCCTAGCCTACAAAAATAGGCTACCACTTTCAAAGTTCACATGCAACTTTGAACTTTTTTTTCCATTCTAACAAACACAAATAACTTCATAAGTAGACTACTAAATTGTAATTTGTGAATATTAACTAAAAATTTTTTTCTTTTCTTTCATTTTCCGCTGACTGCTGCCGTCAAATATAACACATCAGCGAGGCAAAGCTGACGGCTATTTGCTAAAAACTTTGCTTTGAAGCGTTTGCTTAGTAACTTATGGTTAAAGCGCCACTCCACGGTCAAGTGCACTCTAAACACGCCACGGTGGCAGTAGCCGAGGTGGTAGAAACTCCATTCTGGTTGTCCACCATCTGTATCTCGGCCAAATATTGCCCTACCCTAACAAACCATGTATCATTAGAAAGCTTATTTATTGATCTTTCATATGATGTATACATCTAATTTTTTCTAAAATTTTACCTTATGACTGGTTTTGTGGTCCAGGGTCACATATTATTTTGTTTTTTTGGGTGGGTTGGCAGCACAATCAGTTCTCTCTGAGGAGCTGTTAAGTCTGGACTTTTAAAAAAAAAACAGAAAATTATATGCTCAAATAGTTTGAGACTGAACACAATTACCCACTCAGGCCAGTTGGCATTAAATATAAGGACAGTTGAATACGAGCAGGAGGTGAGTCTTGTAATGTGTGCCCTCAAGCTCCACTAGAGGGCATCCGCATCACCTCACACCCCTTGGACTCATTCTGTTATGGACTCTATTTCCCATCATGCACTGCAAACCAACACCTGTTCACATTCAGCTGTCATCACCTTCAACTGTTGTATCACCACACCACAGCCATGCTCACTCACTGTTATTTGCGAAGTATTGACTCGATTAGGCTCTTTACCAAGCGTTCATTGCCGTGTTTTGTTTTTGTGTTTGACCTTGTTCTGTTTACCGTCTATTGTTATAGTTTGCTGCCTGCCTCGACCTCTGTTTTTTTTTGCTTGACCACGATTCTTGTATTGCCTCTACTGTTCCTGTTTGTCTGTTCTCTTGACCCTGCCTGGTGACCACTGATTAAAGATTTCATGTATTTGGATCTGAACGCTTCTGCCTCAGTCATGACAAGTCTAGAGAAAACAGTAGCTCCAAAAATGTCTTTATGCAAGCTACCATGTGGTTTCTAGAAGTAGCAAGCAGGTAGCCATCTGGTGCAACCTCTGCTACACTGTATTAAAAGTGTCTCATGACAGTAATATTGGGGCAAACAATTCAAGATCAACTCTTTTTATTTACAGTTAACGACAAAATATTAAACCCCCTTGTGAACATTTTTTTAGTGGTGTTTAACAAAGCAAGGGAATGTTTTCACATTATTTCCTTTTTTTTAGTCTAGAAAAAGTCTGACTTATAGTTGCTTAAATAAAATAACGAAAAAACAAAACAAAACCGCTAAGGTTAGCATTATTAGCCCCCTTAAGAAATTATTAGTTTGACTAGCTTTAGAACTAACCATTGTTGTCCAATGACTTGCCAATTTAACCTAATTTGCCTGATCAACCTAACTAAGCATTTAAATTGCACTTTAAGCTGAGGATTAGTATCTTGCAAAACAAGTAGTAAAATAATATGCACTGTCATCATGGCAAAGACAAAATACATTTTTTTGGACTTGAGAGAAAGAATTGTTAATGCTCATAAAGATGGAGAAGGATACACACGCTTATCAAATCATTTTCAAGCGTCAAGAGCTGGATGCATACTGGAAATGTGTCCTCTGGCAAGATGAGACAATACTAGAGCTTTTTTGCAATAGATATGTTGCCTATGTTTGGAGAAGAAAGGGAGAGGCATTCAACCCAAAGAACACCGTTCTCACAGTGAAACATGGTGGTGGGAGTATACAGTAATGCTGTGGGGATGTTTCAGTGTGTTCGGTACTGGGAATCTCATCGGGGTTGAAGGAAACATGAAAAAGTAATAAGATTACTTAAGACTATAAGAAGATTTTGAAAGACAACCTCAGACAGACTGCAAGAAAACTTGAGTCGACATTTCGTCTTTCAGCAGGATAACAACCCAAAGATTACCTCACTTCTGGTGAAGAAGTGACGTTTTGCAAATAAGTTTCCGGAGGAAGAACTGGATGAATAGATCACGGCTGCATCGCTTCAATCAATCTCCTCGTTAATCCTGTCCAATCAAATCCTTCCTACCTACTATAAATAACCCTGTTTCCTTTACTTCTGCTTATCGTCTTTGTGCATGGGCGCACTCAGAGACGTGTTAACGAGAGTCCGTTCCTGCACCGCGCGTTCGCTTTGCCCTGAGTCCCAAAGATAAGCCGTCTAAACGCCAATTACTTCGTCCAAGCTTGATCAAGAGGACCCAGCTCCTCTTCCTTTCTTAGCCCTGGAAGCAAAACAAAGACCAGCGTTGCCATCACTAGAAATCAGGTGTCCCCAACTAGGCAAGCCAGAGGCGACAGCAGCAAGGAACCAAAACCCAATCCATGAGAGGATGGAGAAAAAAACCTTGGGAGAACCAGGCTTAGTTGGGCCCAGTTCTCCTCTGGCCAGACGCCCAGCACCTCATTTCCAGTTAAATTTTAAGCACATGTCAGATTGTGTTAAGGTTTAATAGTGTATAACCACTTCCTAGTTGTATTGATGGAAATGAGAGGGAAAGGGGGAGTTTCAGGAGTGATGATATTACTGCACAGAGGGCGAAGTGCTGTGAAGTGCTCTTCTGCCACACATTAGTTTACCTCTTGGATATCTGGACAGTAGTTGTATTTTAAACGCCTTATACTGTATGTAGTTAATGCTTATTTTTAGATAAACTTTCTCTCCTTGAAGGAAGTTGAATGAGTTGCAGTGGAGACTGCCCATTAAAGCAAAACAAGAAAATGTTTCCTGAAGTTTGCCAGGGACCGCCTGGATGATCCAGAGGAGTTATGGGAGAAAGTCCTGTGGTCAGATGAGACCAAAGTAGAACTTTTTGGTCTTAACTCCAATTGCTGTGTTTGGAGGAAGAAGAATGATGAGTATCATCCACATAATACCATACCTACAGTGAAGCATGGGGCTGGAAGCATCATGCTCTGGGGTTTTTTTTCTGCACAGGGGACAGGACGACTGCACTGTTTTAAGGAGAGGATGAATGGGGCATATGAATGTATTGTGACATATTGGGCAAAAACCTCCTTCCCTCAGTCAGAGCATTAAAGATGGGTCATGGCTGGGTCTTCCAACATGACAATGACCCAAAGCACACTGCCAGGAAAACCAAGCAGTGGCTCCGTTAGAATTATATTAAGGTACTGGAGTGGCCTAGCCAGTCTCCAGACCTAAATCCAATTGAAAATCTTAGTCGAGTGGCTGCCTGTTTACTGAACACATCCTGTAATGCCCAAAAATTCTGGGGAATGTGATGCTGAGTCTGAGTCTCCAGACTCTCCACATTGGTGGACCCCACCAACACCAGTGACAGTTGCTGCGGGGATCGAGGCAGCACCGGGAGACAAGAGCTGAAGCAGGAATGGCTCCATTGGAGAATCTCACAGGGGTTCCATCGGACCGTAGGGAAATGCTGGTGTAGCCATGGGTGTCCCAGGATGACTTCAACGGTGGTTCCCTCCAGTACAACAAAAGATATGGTTTCCTCATGGAGAACTCACACTCTGAGTAGTATAGGAGGCGTTTGATACTTGACCGTCTGTGCCCAAGCAGTTTTCCTTGGATATTTTCTACTCTGACCTCCTGGGTCTGGTGTAGGCGGGAAGGCCACAGAGTGCCCCATTTAGTAGTACCCATTTAGAAGGGCTTGGAAGATTAAGTTCCCCTAGGAGCCCGAGTCAGGATGAAGTGCTCTGGAGAGGCGCAATATAGACACAGTCCGGCCTCTCCATGCGAGACAAACAGGTAGCCTCTAATTGCATGGGTTCTGGTACTGCAGTTGACACTGTCGTCCAGAATAGCCACAAATCAATCAGCAGCGCAACCTTGCCCCATCCACTGGTGTGCAGAACTTGAGAGTATAGTCCCGCCTGCCGCAAACACAACAGCTGCTCATGAATCGACGTCTCTTTGCTTACAGTCCTGAACACTTCTCTAAAATGACTACAGAAACAGGACAATAATGAGGTTAATAAGAGAATGAGGTTAATAAGGGCCTTTGAGTTTCCCAGATCGCCTGAGCCCAGGGATCTGACTCGCCCATTCAACAACGAGATCATGAAGACAACCTTCTGTCGGTCAGTGTCAAACGTCTCCGGTTGCATTTCAGTGAACAAGGTTACCTGGAGAAGGAAGCCCCCACAATCTGCAGCACCACCCTGGTAAGCAGGCGGCATGGCCATGGGACTTACAGGGGCAGGTCATTAGGATGATAGTGCAGGAGTGAGGGAGGACTGGAGGGCAGCAACTAATTGCTCCAGCATGTCAGCAGGTTGTCAAAGGAGTAGTGGAGGTCTGGAAATGAGGACGTACAACACACAGCACAGCAATACTTCTGGAGAGAAAGAATACAAAGAGTTTAGTCTGGTTTGATCCAAAATGTGAACAGTAGATCGGACGGTGAGTGCAAGTGGGGAGCTTGGTTGCAGGTGACAGGTGCAAAGGATCAGAATGCTGGTGATTGGGAATGTGCGAAGGAGGGTGCAGGTGATTGTGATGATCTTGATGGCTGAGACTCTCTGATGAAGTTCATTGTATCAAATTATTAATGTAAGTATAAGTACATAGTATCAATGGCCACTTAATATAAAGTGGGACCCAATTTTTTATATGCATGAAGCCAAAAAAAAAAAGTAAACATGGTTAGGTTAATTTCAAGTATTAGGGGCATCCAAAATTTTGCAATGTTACTTATGTCCCATTTAATTAGTGGCTATTTTATAGGAACTGCATACTTTCTCCAACCACTGCGTAAAACAAGAGTGGAGAACTATGATGACACCAACACAGTCAAAAGACAAATTCCATATACATATCTGCACCAGAACCAGAGCTGCTACGGCTGGAAGAAATACAGTATATGATAATGAGTAGCAGTAGGGTCTATTATAGGTAGGGTGTCAATATGTCAAAACTGCACTGTAATAGAGCACTGATTCATCTTTGACTTTGGTTTGATGAAATAGTCTGCATCGGATAAACTTTCTCTGGGAATCCAAGCTTTCAGAGGCAGAGAAAAAAGTTAACCCACAGTGCAATGAATGAAAACAATGCAGATGTTTCCCATATCCTCGCCTGAAGGCACATGATAAATTATATAACCATTTCTTCAGAATGCAGCTCAGACAACACTGCATAGTCTGTAAAGATTATACAATTGAAGTAGGGTGGACCCAAAACTTGTTGCCAGTCACTTCATTCCTCTAATAATATTCATGAAAGGCTTGACATGCAGCTGAGATAATAGTTTCCATTTGATTACTTACTATTTTTCCAACATGTGCTATTCCTAACACAAGGTACTTGTGGATCTCCTTGTGGCCTGACCACAAACACCACTGGAAGAAGTGATATTGTGTTATATAAGATTATGTAAGCTGTATTATAACTAGTTCATTGTAATAATTCATCTGCTGTAACGTGGTTAGCAATGGTCAAACCAATCATTATTTCATTAAAATGGTTGGCTCCAACAGTCAAACAACAACCAACAGATTTCAATACCGGGTGTAAACAGAATCTTAGAGTTAATTTGAGAGTAAAATTTAAAAGTCGAAAAAATGAAATGAAATAAATAAGGAGTCCCAAACTCAACAAAGTTTCGATAGAAATTTTTGAAAACAGGAATAAACCTCACTTCTAGGGTCAGTATACAAGCATGCATGACAGTGAAATGCTCAGCGCACGCCTGGCAGGAGATGTGAAGATAACAATCTTGATTCATTTCATGTTAAAATACTCACAGATGTGTGACAGCAAAATGGTTCCATGAGGTTTGGAAATAAGCAAGACACAGCGACAGGCGATATGACGTCAAGGCCTCAAGACAGTTTATGTCATGCATTTGGGAATAAATGTGTTAAGGGAATCTCTAGAGCCATCTGTTCCACTAGGGCTGGACGAAATGGCAAAAATTTATATCACGATATATTTCTTAATTTTGGTCGATACAATATAATTCCGATATCGATATGGACAATATTAAAAAGCCTCAGGAAAAAAACTGCAGAGGACACACACAATGGATGT
>JAUMHG010000045.1:17497717-17512748 GCA_032359395.1 Enteromius anoplus | reverse complement strand
ATAAACATCACATTTTCATTTTTGGGTGAACTATCCCTTTAAGGGGCTATCATGTGATGAGCGAACTATTCAAACCCGAAGACTGTATAGATGACCTTTATCAATTATCTTTCCGTCTCTGACTGCATTTGATCTGTCACTCTTATGAAAGAACGACTTAAACCCAAAGACTCGAAACAGGTGAACTTATTCTAGTAAGAACTTTGTGTAATGCGCATGCATGACTGAATGAATCACTGCCCGAGATGACTCGTTCATCCCAAGTCACATTAAAAGATTTGTTTTAAATGAACGAATCTTTCAAGAACGACCCATCACTCTTCCACACCACTGAATTAGCGTTTCCTGTCTAATCAACTATTTTGTTTGCCTTATTACTTATGGAAGCTTGTTCATCCACATCTGTATAACGTTCAGGGGTTCTCATTTTGTTGCTAAAACTTTCGGCGACAGAGCTTAACCAAACCAACTACTGCTGAGCGTGTTCTGACAGAGCGCTGGCAGCGTGTCTGCGATGTACGTCATCACGCAATTCTGTTCCGCTCTTTCTGACGGCTGAGCGCTGAACGTCATTCAGGGACAAATGCTAATGTATAAAATTATTATTTATTCAAATGTATATCGAAATATCGGAAATGTGTTTAAAAATCATATCACCGTTATTGAAAAAAATTATATTGCGATATATATTGATATCGAATTATTGTCCAGTCCTACGTTCCACTATCAACAGTGATGTGAACAGCTACAATCATAGATTCAGAAGAAAACAACACTTTGTCTTAAAAGTATCTATATGTTCAAGTCCTTAGTTTTTACAGGAAAAAGACAAATGAAAAAAATAAAGTTTTGTTCATTTGAAGAACACCATTTTAGCCAAACAATTTAGCAACAGGGTTTGTAATAAGAAACTGTTTGTGCACTTCAGAGGCAGGTAGTCTCAATTGTTAAGAAACATCTGGACACCTGGCTTTGGCCGATGGCAATCAGACTTACATCCTCATTGACTTCAGCTGTGCTAATAGTACCTTTGAGTTGTGGACCACATTCCTGAATGCGTTTTTTTTCTGCAATAAAATATATTTAAAAACAAATATGATTCCAACTTTTCAAAAAAAATTGGGCACCATATATCTATTACATCAAATCTGATAACATTGCAATGTACATACAGTGCAAATATATATAAACATTAATCAGTAGGAGAATGGTGAGAAAAAAAAAATTGAATAGTTTCCCTTTTGAATATTTTTTCCTATGCCAGACACTTACAGTCAGTGGTATGACATCGTAAACGGCTTCCTAACACCCTCTTTATGGTATCATTATGGTTATAAGAGCAGGTCTTGTCTGTTTGTGTTTTTTTTTCTCTTTTCTGAAAAAAAGGAGGGAAAGGCCAGCTCCACGACATCTGTTTTCTTTTGTTGTTTGTATAAGAAGGAACATCAACCTTTCATTAGTGTTGTCACGATACCACAATGTCAGTAATCAACACCAATACACAAAGATATATCCTGTACATTGTATTATTTTATATTATATTATACAGTTGATTATGAATGATAACATCAGTGTTAAGTAAATAATACATTTGTTTAAGTTCTGAACCTTGGCAATTTTGATCCACATATTTCACCATGTCCTTTACTCAAATTAGACGAGCTGATACATATCTGTCCCATCTCAGTGCATGCACTTAATCACTCTAGTGCATGGCTCCACTATGTTAGCTTAGCTCTATTCATTCCTTTGGTACCAAACAGGCATGAATTTAGAAGCAACCAAACACTTCCATGTTTTCACTATTTAAAGACTGTTACATGAGTACGAGGTATGGTGACACAAAATAAAACATGGCGATTTTTGAAGCAGATAAAAGATGATGGCAGAAGAACACTTCACAGCACACAGACCTCGTAACAGTAATATTATCACTCCTGAAATCCCTCTCACTTCTGTCAATACAACTAACGTAACTTTCACACCTATCAGTGGTAGTCAAGTAGAGACTGTTAATAAGTACAATGCAAACTTACATTACGCTGACACAGACAACACTGTGTCTACATCGGACACGAATGGAATAATGTGACACAGAACTCATTATAATCAGTGACGCAGTTTAGACTGGATATGGTGCAGTGCAGCACAACACAACAGACCCTCGGCAGTAAACTGCTGCCTTGTTCTATTTATGAAATATTGACACAAAGTTATTATTATCGTTTTATTTTATTTCTTCGATTTTTTTTGGACGATGGCAATAAGCACAAGGTTTCACTCAATATTCAAAACAGTACAAAGCTATGACAGGATTTTAATAAGAACAGAAAATTGAAGGCATATATTTTTTTTTCATATTGTTATGAGAAGGCAGTTATATCCTAATTTTATTGAAATCACAGTCAAGAAGATTTTAATATATTATAAACATTAACATAATTGTCTGCAAAGCTCATTTGAAGCAATATGTATTATTAAAAACCCTACACAAATAAAAAAGGATTTGACTGAGAAAACAAAACAGGAACCTTTTGGCAAAATTATGGTTTGTAGCTAAAGACTGGGTTGATGAAAATATGTACTGTGGTTAATTGGTCCAAATAGGTATACCATCTATACCACTCATTTAAGTGATAGATTAATAGCTAGAAGCATTTAACCTAATTTAACTAAGACTCCAATAATTACTAGCTGGTTTTGAGAAATTAAAAGAATGGAAGAAAACACAGCTTCCGCTCAAGTCTTTTTCTTCAATGAGAGGGCGTCACATGGAAGAGCACGTTTCTTTACAAGGATAGATCCAAATACCAGACATGACCTTCACAGAACAAAACGTCTTCATGCAATCTTTTATATACAAACAATCTCCGCTTAAGCCTAATGGAAGTAATGTGAGGTGCATGGCACACGTGTTGACGGGTGGGACCAGACAAAAGGCGGAGACAAAAAATTACAGGGTGAAAGGGTGGGGAGGGCTTAGCGGTGGTAGGTGATGGGGGAGGGGGGTCAATGCCTGTGGGCCTTGAGCAAAAGGGGAGGGCACAGCACATGTGAAAAGATATTTAAGCTGCATCCCCTGCAGGCCCTCAGTTTGAGCAGACATCTGATTCTGACGTGCAGAGAAGAGAAGAAAACTAGACGGAGAACATTCTGCAGTTCTAAACTTCATTCTAAAGAGTTAGAATACATTTTTACAAGTATTCGAGAGAGTAACACAGTTAGGATCGAACTGCATCTTCCAACAAAAAGAGACCTTTCTCTGCACATAATAGCGAAAAGCGTGAAGATGACTGCTACATCCTTGACTCTTTTGCTGCTGCTACTAGCTCATGCGATGGCTCAGAATTTATTTAAGAAGAACTTGGCAACACCCAAACCAGCAAAACCAGCACAATGTTGCGATGAGGTGCGCTCCCTAAAGGTTCAGGTGGCCAATCTAAGCAGCATGTTGGAAGAAATGAGCAAGAAGCAGGAGTCTGATCACATGAAGGTCGTGCTGCAGATGATGGAGCTGGAAAAGCTTAACCAACAACATGAGTCCCGGGTCACAGAAGCCGAGAGCAAGTATTCAGAAATCTACAATCAGATTGAAATCATGCAGCTGCAGGCAGCCCAATCAGCCCCACAGCAGAGCACTTCAGGTGAGTCTTGTGCTGGAAAGCTTAGTTTCAAGGGTTGGCCGTTGACATACCTTACAGCGTCAATGGTTGTCCTGTCAAGTCATGGGATAATGTAGCCCGTCTAAACCTAATGTCTACCTCATGTTTTTAAAGAAAGATTCATGTATTGATTATTCCAGCTATAGGTTCCCTGTATGTTTATATCTTAGGACTTATTCATGGTTATTTCTAAAATAAGAATTCAATTTCTCTACTTGAAATATTTGTCTTTTTTTATTTTGATACTGAAAATTTTAGAACCAAGACAAAATTTACAGCAAAGTGTAAATATGTTTCTTTAAAAAAAAGTAACACGTGACAGATTGTTTAGTTTATACACACATGGGATTGTTCAAACGCACACATTTTAATATAGGGGACCATTAACATAGGTGTACCCAAAAAGCTGTGAAATGTCTGGGCAGCAGTTAGAGGTAATTAGTAGGTAATAATACAGGCTAGCATGTGCAGGAATGTCTGGCTATACAACAGTAGCCAAGTCACAGCAGGTAATTTTCGGATTCCTACTCTGAACCCACAAAAACAATGGAGCATTTTTCTTCCCAAAACTACTGGACTATTAATCTTTTTTGAAACCAGGAGGAGATGTTGCAAAGCTGTAGTTTCATACACAATTAGTCATTTGTCATGCTGTGTTTCCTTTTCCCAATTCAACCCTGCAAACACTGAGGCTTTGTTAGGAAAGTGCTAGTGGCACAGTGCTAAGAGCTAGGTGCTTTTTGTTTTTCAAAAACCCTAAACCAAGCATTCTCTCTCCCTTAGATGCAATATATGATTGCGCCTCCCTATACAACAAGTACAACAAGAACTACAAAATTTCTGGAGAGTATAATCTACCAAAAAATGACTTCCTTGGAACACCTGAACTGAGTGTAAGTCTCAATCTTCAAGAAATCTTCACATAAGTAGGGTGTTCGAACTATTTGTCATGACTCCCTGTGTGTTTTTTGTTTCTCCAGGTATATTGCGACATGGAGAACAATGGTGGTGGGTGGACTATCATTCAGAGGCGCAAGATTGGTCTGACAAGCTTCAACCAGGACTGGAAACAGTACAAGAATGGTTTTGGTACAATCCGTGGGGACTTCTGGCTTGGCAACGAACACATCTATCGTCTGACAAGACAACCCACAGTGCTGAGAATAGAGATGGAGGCAAGTATGCCTATATATGAAATCAACGTAGAATACCTTCAAGGAACATGAACATGAAATATTTAAAGTCAACATCACTTACAGCAAGTTTACTTGTATGACACAGTCTGTACGTTTTGTTTTCCCGTTCTGGTAGGACTGGGAAGGTGAGACACGCTACGCGGAATATGCCTTCTTTACTCTGAGCAATGAGATGAACAGCTATAAGCTCTTCATTGACAATTACAGCGGAAATGCAGGCGACTCTCTACGTTACCACAACAATACCAACTTCAGCACTAAAGACAAAGACAATGACAAGTGTGTGGACAATTGCCCACAACTTCGCAAAGGTGAAAACAAACACCCACCACACAAGATTCTGCTGTTGTAATGAACTCTTTGACTTAACCTTACTTGGTTCCTTTCACAGGTGGATACTGGTACAACTGCTGCACTGACTCAAATCTAAATGGTGCGTTTCACCGCTATGGGTCACATACCAAGAATCCAGATGGCATCTCCTGGTATGGATGGCATGGACCAAACTACTCACTGAAACGTGTGGAGATGAAGATTCGACCACAGAGCTTTGTGCCATAAAGACTTGCCAAAACCCAATTTATCTTTCTGTTCACCACTAAACCCTGGCATCAACGGATCCATGTAATCTACAGCTTAAACCGGGCAAACAGAATGATAGGACTGAATATGTGATGAAATGATGTTTGATTGTAAATTGCATTTTATACATGGTATTTATCTCTTCAAAAATATTTTTTTTTTACTTTTTCTAGAGGATTTTATGCACAATGATCATTGAAAACAACAAGACTAAGCCATTCACACAAATTAAAAACCAGAGACATTATAGTAAATTCAATGGTACAGCAAAATGAACTGTGTAAAAAGTAAAATGCTGGATGATTAATAAATTGGATTTTTAATTGGATTTTTTTTTTTTTTGCCTTTTTGCATTTCCCAAATAACGTGTGTCAGCTTTGGTACAAAATGAATAGATAGGAACTCACAATTAGGGGGAGGGAGAAAATAAATTACATTCATTCGTTAACACAGAGGCGCACAGAACATGGATTCATATTTGAATTGACTTTTACAGATACTAGTTCATGTAACAAACTGTAGGCTACATTCCATTTTTAAACTGGATTTCATGATTCCGTCCACGTCTTCTGCATCGCAGAAATCATGAAGCATACGCATCACAAACCGGATGACTGTTGTACTTTAAAAATACTGGTATCGTGAAGTTTACATTTTTTAGTACTGATTTGGTACCGAAGTACCAGGACTTTTGACAACACTAACCAGAACAATAGGCAAATGGGCACTTAGAAGTATATACACAATGATTTAATGGCACAAAAGCAACCATTAATCATTTGATTACAATTACTAAGACCACATCCTACCATTTTCTACTATAAATCTCATTTTCATTATTTGACCAACAAAGAAATCAATGCTCATCGCAAAAAACAAACAAATCAGTCTTTTTCTCTAACTTTCTCTAGTTTCTTTGTTCTTTACCACTTGCATCATTATGATAGAATACAAACAAGACAAAACAATACAAGAACACAATCAGTACCAGGCCCCAGGACTGGCTCAGTCTCCAAGGTTTAGTTAAAGTTCCATGAGAAAATGCCTTATTACTAATTCAGAGATGCAATATGTTGACAGGTGGAGCACATTCAGTACCCAACACAGACAAGCACTGGTCAGAAACACATTCCAGAAAGCAGACATAGAAAATATATTAAAACAATTCTGAATCAACCTGGACCACTAAAAGAATAATAAAAATCACCAACAAAACGCTTTTCAGTAAAAATTTCAAGTATTCAGAGCTCTTCAAAAGATCTTAGCTCAGTCAAGCAAAGTAAATACACTGATGTAAAATGATCTCAAAAAAGTGAGGAATGGAACCCGAGACTTCAAACATCTAGCTAACCCATCATAATTATTTTCTAGATTTTAGGTAGAAAAGTAAGTGCCTAGCTAACAAAGGTAGCGTGTGTTGAAGGGAAATACTGGAGAGGTGGAGGCAGCTGGGATGCATTGAAATTATCTTCAAACACTCCTTAAGTCCTCTAAAATTAGAAACAGCTCCATGGGAGGGCCGAGCCAGATACAGAATAGATTAAAAGAGGAAGGAGTCAAATCAAAAGGCTGGGGGGAAAACTGATCAGTAAAGATGCAGTGCAAAATAAAAAGGTGTTTGGAAACAATGACTACAACAGTCATCACCAAGACATTAGGATGAGTTCAGAATGGAAGATTGGTCCATCTTAAGATTAGTCAAGACATTCCTAACTATATGCTGACAGCTAATTAAATCTGGTTTTGAGTTATGCATTACATAAAAATATCTGTGTTCATTTGAAGAAAGAGAGTTATATACTTCTAGGATGGCATGAGGGTGAGGAAATGAAAAGATTGTCACTTTTGAGGGGAGTATCCCTTTAAAGACTCACAGTTCACGGTTCAACACCCTTGACATTTTAAACAGAAGAGGGAGCACAATGCCATGCACCACCATATATTACACTCTTTTTTTAAACTACACATCATTACTCATGTTAAATTTATCACTGTGCTTCATATTACATCTAAAAGGAGAGATTTATTAGAATTACTTTTTGATTCAGCCATCAAAATGCACATTTGCCAGTCTGCAAAAATAAAGGCCAATATTATTCCTTATTTCCTGTCTAGACTATCCAGGAAAATAAGACAAATCAATAAAAGATGCATCACAATTTTATTGTTTTTGGACATCTTCACTTACTTTTATTCTTGAAAAGCTATCAACCGTTATTATTTTGAAATTTTGAATAGAACACAGTAGCAAACGTCTTTGTGAAGGACATTGCACCTAAACCATTATGGAAGAATCAAAGTGAAACTCAAATCCCAAAGAACCTTCCAGTAATTCACAGACCACATTTAAAATGAAACCTGAAGACATCCTAAAACAAGCAACCAATGCAGGAAAAGTGAAGGAAACTTAAGACACTTTATGGTTTGGTGCTTAAATTTTTTAAATGGCAAAATATGTTGAACGCATACTTGAGTGTAAGAGGACCTTTTAAATACAGAGTAAAGCATGTAAGCATGTGTTTAAAAAAGAGGGCAGAGTGCATATTTTAATTTCTAGAGCTGACATAAGATTATGAGAGAAAATCTAGCTTTGGAGACTAAAGCCTTATTGACGGTTATTATTTCTTGTCATGTCTGAAGTATTAGCTGCATTGCTCTTTTGATGAGACTTCATTCAGACAGCGACAATTCCCTAGTGCTTATTCTTCTAATCGTTACTGTAATGGGTGGCAGTATCATTTTTGTTTTCATTAAGTTAAATGTAAATACATCATATGTGTTTGGACCTACATGAGTGTACTTAAATGCAGACATAATTTTGATTAAATTAACTATCCCTTTAAGTAAAATATATAGAGAAAATTAAAGCCATCTAGACTTTTTTTCAGAAAGTTTTGTTTCCTACCTGATGAGGGATTCTAAAATGAGTGGAGAAGGGCCCTTTTGAAACTCAAGTTCCTTGTAGTGCAGGGCCTTGGCGTATGCCCGACATTTAGCAGCTCTCTCCCCGAGCAAAACAATTCCATTGTCATCTCTCAAGGGAAGCGGGCCCTAAGAAAAAAAAAACAGTAAATAAAGACTGTAGATGTAAAAGAGAAGAACCAACTGGATTGGTATAATAAATGAGCCCAGAAATGTTTATATAACAGACCCTCACTGTGTGAACTTTTCACTTCACAGCTCTCTCTTTCCTGCCCATTTGCCATGTCACTACTAAAGGGTGTGAGCTCTATTTGTTGTGCTGGAATAAATCTGAACAAATGCACCATTCATTCAGTCTTCAACACAATGAGATCATACTAAATACGGAAAGAAATGTGTTCGTCCAAGTGCGCAGGAGAAGAATAAACTATAGTGCTTCATTTAAGTTTACTCATGCTGTAAAATGGAAATGTATTTACATTAATGACTTCTCTGGATAGGATACAGATATTGAGACAGAGAAAACCCCACCATGAAGAAAGAAACACTGTTAATTTACAAATGTCATTTAAAAGAATAGAGAGTAAACATGTTCTTTTTAGGATAAAAGTGTGCAATTCTTCTTCTTCTTCTTCAAAAAAAGCTTTTCCTCTACCGATTTGATTTGAATAAACTTGAAATTCTGACCGAATTATTGACTTGACATTACTGACCTTATCACTGTGCTCCATGAATTCTGCGAGATTAAGCAGTGTCTGTGTGACCTCAGCAATATCTTGAGAAGTCAGAGCAAGCTCAATACTGCGAATCAGTTCATCCTGCTGATCTTCACTAAGCTCTGACCAGCATGATAAGAATGCAGCATTAAAAAGATCCCTAGAGAAAGAAAGCACATAAATTACAAAATAAATAAATAAGTACAAAAATTATATATATATATATATATATATATATACAAAGTGGGATGCATACGTTTGGGCAGCCTTGTTAATCTTCATGATTTTCCTGTGTAAATCTTTGGTTGTTACGGTAAAAATGTCAACAGTGATATTTGAGAAGTGAAATGCTGGTGCAAAAATTTGGGCACTGTTGTCATTTATTTGATTCCAAAACCTTTATAACTAATTATTGGAACTCAAATTGGCTTGGTAAGCTCAGTGACCCCTGACCTCCAGGTGACATGTGAATCCAATTATGAGAAAGAGTATTTACTGTGGGCAATTGTACGTTTCCCTCCTATCTGAATATTCTCTGAGGAGTAGCAACATGGAGGTCTCAATACAACTCTCAAATGACCTAAAAACAAAGATTTTTCACCATCATGGTTTAGGGGAAGGATACAGAAACTGTCTCGGAGATTAGAGCTGTCTGTTTCCACAGTTAGAAACATATTGAGGAAATGGAAGACCACAGGCACAGTTCAAGTTAAGGCTCGAAGTGGCAGACCAAAAAAAATCTCAGATAAACAGAAGCGACGACTGGTGAGAACAGTTAGAGTTAACCCACAGACCAGCACCAAAGACCTACAACATCATCTTGCTGCAGACGACGGAGTCACTGTGCAGCGTTCAACTATTCGGCGCACTTTACACAAGGAGATGCTGTATGCCAGAGTGATGCACAGGAAGCCTTTTCGTCGCCCACAGCACAAAAAGAGCCGCTTAAAGTATGCTAAAGCAAATTTGGACAAGCCAGCTTCATTTTGGAATAAGGTGCTGTGGACTGATGAAACTAAAATTGAGCTATTTGGGCATAACAAGGGGCGTTATGCATGGAGGAAAAAGAACACAGCATTCCAAGAAAAACACCTGATACCTACAGTAAAACATGTTGGTGGTTCCAGTGCAGGGACTGGGAATCTTGCCAAAGTTCAGGGATGCATGGATTCCACTTAATATCAGTATATTCTGGAGACCAATGTCCAGAGATCAGTGACAAAGCTGAAGCTGCGCCGGGGCTGGATCTTTCAACAAGACAACGACCCTAAACACTGTACAAAAGCACAACGTTCTGGAATGGCCATCTCAGTCCCCAGACCTGAATATAATAGAAAATCTGTGGTGGGAGTTAAAGAGAGCTGTCCATGCTCGGAAGCCATCAAATCTAAATGAACTAGAGATGTTTTGTAAAGAGGAATGGTCCAAAACACCTTCAACCAGAATCCAGACTCTCATTGGAAGCTATAAGAAGCATTTAGAGGCTGTTATTTCTGCAAAAGGAGGATCTACTAAATATTGAGTTATTTCTTTTTTGTGGTGCCCAAATTTATGCACCTGCCTAATTTCGTTTAAACAATTATTGCACATTTTCTGTAAATCCTATAAACTCTGTTTCACTTCTCAAATATCACTGTTTGTGTCTCGTATATGATATAACTGATTTTTTTTTCATAACCAGCAAAGATTTATACAGGAAAATCCTGAAGATTAGCAAGGCTGCCCAAACTTACGCATCACACTGTATGTGATGCACTGCTGTGCCTCTATGTAATTTAGATTCAATGAGAGCAATGAGAGATTTTCTTATTTTCTTTCATTGTTTAATTAACAGATTAACAGATAATATTTAAACTAAGCTAACGGGATGATGACACCGCTGAATTCAATAATGAACTATCAAATTCAGCGTTTGTTGTTGTCCTTTAATATTATTTGAAAACTGAATGAAAACTGTGACGACAATTATTTGTAAATTAAATTAACACTGGTTCAAGTTATTTGTTCGAGGTCAAAGTACGCTTCAACGTGAATCAGGCTTCGTTCTGTTTCTTCCCTCTCACGGTCCATAATAACTAGTTCCTTCTCTTTGAATTTAGGTTCAAATAAGGGTTGTGCGATTAAATTGTCGATTAATTCATGCGCATCTCGTCAGTAAAGCCGGTTCTTGTGATCGGTCGGTGATTAGTGGTAAATCTCAATCAGCCGTTTTTAAAATGCACTGCACCGTAAATTACTGACGAGCTACGCAATTTTGCGTTCAAAATCGAAAATGAATCACTTCTGATTCTGAAGACGATATTGTGATAATGCAGAGACAGTCTCTGTAGTCAAGACGATAATAACTAGAAATCAGGTGTCCCCAACTAAGCAAGCGAGAGCGGCAGGGATGTCTGAGGACCAAGTGCTGCGAAGTGCTCTTCCACCATATGCTTCGAAAATCGGCACATTTAGCGCATGCACTGAGATGGGACAGTTATGGAGGTTTCCTTTAAGTCAAAGTTTATCAAATTTGGTTTCAGTTTGGAGCTTGTTAATTTGGTTCTTGTCATAGAACTTTTAATTGGACAGATTTCTTTGGAGGAAAATTCTTCGGAGTCAATTATGTATTTATATTGGTTTTTACCAGTTTTACAGTATAAACAGGGAAACAGTGTTTTGAAGGAACCGAGGCTATATCAATTTCATCTGGCCAGACAAAACCACTGACACATCTCTGTTAAACGAATTAGTTTCTTAATAGAGAAACAGAGGAAGAAATGTTACCTAGCAAGTGGTATATACGTCTGTGCCAGAGACCAGCAGGAGCGCAGGGCAGGTGAAGATGATTCTTTTAGCAAGACCACACTGAGACGTCTTAGCCATTCAAGCCAGTCATCTTTGGAGACCTTCCTGGCTGCACCCCATGCCTACAAACAGACAAAAAAAAAACATTTTCCCTTGACCCATTTGTGATCACGTTCCGATGTGTGTGTGGGGGGTGTTTTTATAAAAAAGAATTAACATTCAGCAGTGTGCCCACAGGAATCTCTGTCTGAATAAGATGATCTAGTGTGGTGGTGAAGACAGATATAGCTATAGCTTAAATCAAACAAAACAGAAAATCACGAGATCAAGAAAAATTCTGGGACTAACTTCTTTGGGACTCCTAGTGTAAAGAGGTTTCTCCTTTTTTATACATTTTTTATGAACAGTGTGATACTATTTCAACTTTTCAAGATGTGATAAATGAGCTCTTTTAACCAATACCCCACCACACAATACCACCATATTTAAAAAAAAGGGGGGAAAAAGTTAATTATGCTGTGGATGGAGACATAATAAACTAGACATTATATTCCGATTTCTCACAGTGAAGCTGACTTTATTGGGATCAGGACTGGGACATTTCTTTAATACCAAACTATTATTGGCACATGTATATGTTCACCACACACCCTTCAATATGTAAAGGTTACATGTCATTCTACAAACCTTCTGAAGAGCAGTTGTGCTGACGTGCAGTTTCTTCATTGGTCCCGATTCAACCGGGCCGCTAACCAGAGTGTCACTTTGGTTACCACGTAATTGTCTATGCTGAAATATCAGAGGGTCCTCTTCCTCTTCTGCTAAAGTATAGCCCTGAGAGAGACAACAGGTTAGTTTGTTGATAAAATTAAAATAAAATATACAGTACCGTTCAAAAGTTTGGGGTCAGTAAGATATTTAATGTTCTTTTTAAAGATGTTTCTTCTGCTCTTCAAGGTTGTATTTATTAGATTAAAAATCCAGAAAAAAAATGTAATATTGTATAATATTATTTCAATTTAATTTTTTTTGTGTGAATATATTTTAAAATGTAATTTATTCCTGTGATACAAAGCATCATTTCTCCAATCTTGAATGAAAACTTTGACTACAATTATTTGTAAATTAAATGAACACTGGTTCAAGTTATTTGTTCGAGGTCAAAGTACGCTTCAACGTAAATCAGGCTTCGTTCTGTTTCTTCCCTCTCACGGTCCATAATAGCTAGTTCCTCCTCTGTGAATTTAGGTTCACAATAGGGTTGTGCGATTTAATCGTCGATTAATTCATGCGCATCTCGTCAGTAAAGCCGGTTCTTTGATTAAATCTCAATCAGCTTTTTATATCGTTTTTTACCTCTGATAGACAACCATGTCCAAACCATTTCAGGCTCGATTTAATCACAAGAATTTCTCCCTATTTTCAATTGGTTTACTTCAAAGATAGGTAAGAATTGTGTAAACATTTTGAATGAAAGATCAAAAGGATAATCAATGCAGATTTATTTTACAGCCACCTTTGCTCAGATTTACCAAGGGTGCCAATATTAGTAGAGGACACAGTATATACATAGACCTATGACATAGACTACACACAGGTCCTTATGGCAACCCGACAGTGTGGCGTCACACTGCAGAGGCCGCTCCCACAATAGATGATTGACAGCAGCGTGTCACACAGACTGAACTGGTGTCTTCTCTCAGACCTGCCCTGAGTGAGCCGTCATCAGACCGAGACGCAGAGAGAAGCAATACTCCTAAGCGATTGAGGTGTTTTCTTGTAGAATATATTCATGAACATAGCAGTAGTCATTTACCCCCGACATCTGAGTGGTTGAAGACGCAGAGGTTTAACGTTACTTTTGGTTCTGACGGGAAACACGCCCTTGATCAACGATCCAGCCTCAGCTACAGAAGCAGTGAGTATAATGTCTTTTAATGAATCTTTGCAAATCGTCTTTCCTAATAATGTGCTAATTAGCAAGTTTCACTATGAATACGGCTAAAAAAAAGATCCCCCTAGAGCGCTTCGGAAAATAGGAGAGGGGTCAGCACAGCTCGTGAAGATTTAAAGGGGAAGTACACAGAACAGAGTGATTTCAAAAGAGCTGTTTTTGACAGGGGGAAATGTTCTTTGAGAAATTTAAAAACAAACTATATTACAAACTTTCCATTAAGACCCTAAAGAATCATATCAGCTTAGGGAAAATTGGCTTTGTATGACTCCTAAGTTCATCAATTGATGTGCATGGGATGGACCTCTTGAAGGTTATTATTTTTATCATCAGAAAAAAAATAATGGAGAATTATGAGAGGTTATGCTATTACACATAGATTTCTAATATGTACATTTTTAAAGCCAAATACATTTCTCCTTGCCGTTTAGCTGTATTACAGTATTCATAGGCTTTCATCATGAAGCATACAGTGGCCCCACATTTAACTCTCTCTTTATATACCTGTAACATCCCAGCCGGAAGTACCGTCAAGCTCCGCCAGAGGGCATTCCTACCTGTCAGTTTCACCCAGGACTCTCAGTTGGTTACCAGACTCAGTTTCCCAATACACACCTCTCCCCTACAGCTGTTGCTCGTTGTTCACGCCCACTCTTTTGTTAATGCCTGTACAAAAACCAGTCTCTCCTGCCAGTTATTTGTGAGGTCTTTACTAGTCATTTGCTGTTATTTCCAAGCGTTCTTCCTGTGTTTGTTTCCCTGTGTTTGACTTGGACTGTTTATTTCCTGTTTATTGATTCTCTGCCGCCAGCCTCTAACCTGTGCCTGTGTACCCCAACTTTGATTCATCTCTGTTCTCTGTTGCTCTGATTGCCGTTGTTTTGACCCTGCCTGCCGACCATGAATAAATCACTGCACTTGGATCCACACGCCTCCGTTGTCTCCATAACACCCTTAGTATAGATGAAGTGGATTAAAGTGCAACCAACACCATGGAAAGGCAGTTTTGTTAGTGCCCTTGTTAATCTTAATTTTGACATTAATTTACATTTTTACAAAAGACATACAGTCATGTCCATAAATATTGGGTCATCTATTGGGACATCTGGCTCTATTCACCACCACAATGGATTTAAAATGAAACGAACAAGATGTGCTTTAACTGCAGACTATCAGCTTTAATTTAAGGGTATTTACATCCAAATCAGGTGA
>JAUMHG010000045.1:17441117-17461537 GCA_032359395.1 Enteromius anoplus | reverse complement strand
ATGCGTTAGGATCTGCTTTCTTAGATATTCTGAACTCTATTGGGGTGAGACAGCACGTATCAGGATCTACTCATTGTGGAAATCATAATCTAGATTTAGTACTGTCACATGGAATTGATGTTGATGGTGTTGAAATTCTGCAGTAAAGCGATGATATCTCAGATCATTCTCT
This sequence comes from Enteromius anoplus, assembly GCA_032359395.1. NCBI lineage: Eukaryota > Metazoa > Chordata > Actinopteri > Cypriniformes > Cyprinidae > Enteromius > Enteromius anoplus. The sequence goes on along the minus strand of JAUMHG010000045.1, from coordinate 17,461,365 downwards.
AGTCTTATGTAAACTTCACTCCTTACAACCCTAGCCTTCTTATGATTTCAGTAGCGAATGAGTTGTTTGAGCAATAACTTTTTATAATGTTGTTTTCTCTGTGACTAGACATTGTTTGTTTCTAATATTCAATGTTCATTTCAACTTTAGTCATGCTGCAGTTTGAAGGTGCACCTCAACAGCGACCAGCGTACCTCCTTGCTGTCGGATGCCAGAAAAGCAAAAGTGACAGATTCTACATAACCTCATATCATCCCACGCCAGGCTCCCTTGGAACATTTTATGAACTTTTCAAGGCACATTTTGTGTTCACTTTGTTCTGATGCATTTGTAAAGTTTTACACATTGCTTCTTACCATTGTGAAACCTTCAGCCTCAAACATCATTTTCCATAGAGGATGAGAATGTGTTTAGTAATCAAATGCATGAATTGTTTCTATTAAACCAGTTTTCTCAACCAGTTGGGTTAAAGTTGATCATGTAGAATATAGAGCTGGACTTGTGGTGTGCAATAAAGTAATAAAAGAGGAAATGCCAGTCTTCTGTCAAATAAGTGATGTACTTTTGATTGACAATCACATTTATATGTTGGTTAACTAACTTTTTTGATGAGCATCATCATGCACTCAGAGTACTACAAAGTGAGGAAAGGTGTATTATAAAATTAAATCTGACATTTTAGAAGCCATTTGATATTAAAAGTTCATCCAGTTTTGCAGACTGACGATTGTATATCACACCACCTTTTGTAATGTTTTAATTCAACTACAAATTGCACTGCAAGTAACATTTAAAAATAAACAAGTTATTATATATATAGAAATTATTTTGTGTGCAGTAGTTTATTTGACAATATTTTGTAGATCTTTGAGAGCCATTCTGCAGATATATGTTTCCCGAAAGCATAGTTTAAAAGAACGTTCTCAGTCAACGTCACAAACACGGTTATAACTACAGCTTTGGACCTGTGCTTAGAAGCATAGTTTCTTAGTCAACATGTGTCATGTTCAATACAGCAGCATCATGGAGATCTCTAATTATTTAAATAGCATAAGTTATTCCTCCACCACACGCATGTGACATCATTAACACTGGCCCTGTGTTGTTGAACTAAGGTGTTTCAAACAATGGAGGTGTTGTAACTTACTATGGGATTTATGAACATTTATACTGTCAAGTCTGTCCTTTGTTTTTTGTTCTGCATTAATTAAAAACAAAAACAAAATAAAAAACAATGGAGATGTGACTGTGTTCAGAAAACAGTTGTGTGTAGATCATTTCCAGAACAATGCACTGTACCGTGGTGGTTAATCAGCGAGTTACATCCCCGTTTGAGAAATGCACTGTAAAACACAGATGTGTTGTCTCCCAAAAAATCCCGGCGCGCATTTTAAATAGCCAGATCTGTATTGTTCATAGAGTAAATCTTTTGTGTAGACGGTGTAACATTAGTTCTGCTTTATTTCACAGAACTAATTGTTGCCTGGGTTGCGTAGGCTATGTATATGTGTGGGACGAAGCTATCAAAATCGGGCAAGACCCTTTTGGGGTAGAGGAATGTTTGTTTTGGTAATTTAAAATATCAACATTGGCTTCCAGATATCGCTTGCCCTGCCTTTAAGGCCATTTTATTAATGACTAATAATTAAACAGTAACTAGCAACATCCACCCTTCCTCTTTTCATCGAAGACATTAGATGCAGTATTAATCTCTCTGTCAGAGCTTGTAATGATTTTTGCACCTTTTTTGAACAGTTTTAAATGCTTCCACACTGCAGCCATGTTTGCTGCATAGGTGTGCATCTGAATTTCATTTTGTCACGTCATCCTCATCAATTTTTCAGTCTTTTGCTTAACCGTCTGCTTTTGAACATTCTGGGCATTCCTAGTAAACACATCATCAAGTTGCTATATCACTGACAGAGATATGACCATTTTTTTCATGTAAAGATTTATACCAGTATTATTGTGGGCTGTATGATATGGCACACCCCATGTCAAAAAGGACATGGTTCATATTAGGGCTGCACGATATTGGGAAAAAACTACAATCGCGATATATTTTTTCCTGCGATATATATTGTGATGTGTACAAATTTATTTATGTTCATCAGCATCATGCTTTTTGTATCCAAAATAAGGGCTGCGCGATATGTATTGTGCATTTTGTCAGTAAAGCCAGTTCTGTAATCAGCCGTAAAATCAGATGCGTGATCTTAAATTTCCCTAGGCAGAGCCGTTGTGCACTGACGAGCTGCGCAAAATCGGGTTCATTATCCGCGTGATTTTGACACTCCATGCAAAGTACCTCTTTTTGGTTAACATCCTCTTTTTTGTAGCCGAAATAGTCCCAAATAGATGACTTCGACATTTTTTTTTTTTGCGGCGGATCCTCTTCGTCGCGCATTTTTAGCAGTGAATGTTGGCGGTGAGCAGCGGCACAGCGAACCAATCACTGCAGCAACAAGCAACTGTCAGGTTCACGGGTGTCTTATCATGTTTTGTTTTTGTTTCAAGCACATGGCTTGGTGTTTTTCTTTTTGTCACATGCTTCTTTGACTTTCTAATTATTCTCCACCTCCTTGTTTAATTTAGAACAACTACTCACACCTGCTACTGATCAGCTATTAATTATCCTTCCTTCATCATACCCTCGTGTGTGATGTCTTGTGTCAGTTCGTGATTCTATGTTCTGTCATAACCATCTATCGGTTCTTGTCCTGTCTGTGAGTTCGTCTGTGTATTAGAGATTAATTAACTGTGAAACTGAGATTAATCATCCTTTCCCTGCTCAGGAGTCTGATCTGTTCGCTGACGAGGGGTTCGCCTTATTCACCGTGATCTGTTCACGGCGCGTGGCTGTTGGGGCTGGTCTGCACCTCTCTCCGTCTCACTCACCTGCACTGAACGCAGGGCAGAGTGGATCCTCTCCGCTGTACAGATTGATACAGCCTGGACTATTTTCGGCCAGCAGCCCAATGAGGTTTCAGTTTTTCTTATTCTTTTGTTTTCTCCTTTTTGGGTCCGCTGTCTTGTGTGAACTGCCTGTTGCTGCTTAGACCATTTTTGCCTGCGGCTCGCCGAAGTTTTGTTTGTCTTTATTTTTTTCCCCCTTTTGTATCCGCCGCCGCATATGAACTACCTTTCTGCTTGAACGCAATAGAGGACTGCCTTCTCTGCCCACGGAGGGTTTTTTTGTTTTTGTGAAAGACTGTTGCTGATTTTTTCCGTTCCAGTCCGGATCAGAAGAGGATTTGTGTTCTGCTGGATTTGAATTTTCTCTGCCCTGCTGTTTGAAAATAAAATTATTGTTTTTTGCACCCGCACCTGAATCTTGCGTTGATTCCTGACAGCAACAAGCCATACAACAAACTCGTGTTTACTGTGTGCTACCGTTCTCTTAATACACCACGGGCTTCTACCCTTCACATCGTATGTTCCGGCGATGTGACTATCGCTCACGCGCACATCGCGATGTCAAACAGAATATCGTTCAGCCCTAGTTCATATGAGTGAGACTGATGCGTGTGTGTGTGTGTGTGTGTGCGTACGTACCTTGGCATAACCAAAATTAAAATTGATTGCTTTTGCATGACCAATATGGAGAATCCCATTAGGCTCAGGGGGAAAACGTGTTCGGACCTACAAAGAAGTGGAGGAAGAGATTTAGATTTAAACTAAACATTCAGTCAATATGAATTAGCTCAGTTTAGTTTCTTAATTTATGTTCCTGATCTTATTGAGCACACTTCATCATAGATAATAATTTAAACGATAAAAAAAAAAAAACGGTGATGGTCCGAGGGCAAAATTAGTCTGTCATTTTTAATACTTATGTTTCTACTCTAATTTGGTGTTGAAATATAAACAATTACACTGTAATAAGAAATTGAAAAAAACAAACATGTTTTCAGATTTAGTCAAACATTAATGACATTAAACAGAACAGGTTAAATAAAAAGCATTTAGTGTAAATATTAGCACGTCACCACACACTCAAAAAGAATTCTCAATCTTTCATCAGAAAATAATAACGTGTGCTACCTCTGATGACACCTAGGCCATGCATTATAATGGATAATGTTTGTCAAAAGACTTAACTAACATTGCATTCAAGTCATACCTGTCCTCCAGTCTCTTCCAAGTGCTTTTTCAGCAAATTCATGGTGTTGGGCGTTACAACATAACCCTCAGTCTTGTAATTATCTCCTAAAGAAAGTAAACAAACCACACAATTTACTTTTAGCCAATTTCCCTTAATGGTTCATTGAAGAAATGTGCATACAGTGCTGTGGTTCTGTTTCAAACTCTAGGAATCTGCCAATCAACAAGCCTCACCTGGCTTATGGAACTTGAGCGCCTCTCCTCTCAGCTGCTCCATCAATGATTTTCCTTCTGTGTTCGCTTCACCTACAAAGAGAAAATAGAGTTCTAGGTTGCTTCTATCCATCTATTTTTAATTAAAACTTAAGTCATTATAAAAATGTATATAAACGTGAGTTATAGCTGTATATGATGAGCAGATTTAGTTATTTTAGATGATCTCTTTAAAATCACTGTTTGCTCGAAATATAATATTTTTGTAATCATTTAAGACTGGTTTATACTTCCATGTCGCTGTGACGCGCCTGTTTTAATTTATACTTCTGTGTTGCGTCCGCATCCACGTGCAGTACACATGCGGGCCATTAGTACTGTAAGCAGTGTCACAGGCATATTGCTGGTCTAACCATTGGTACCTCGCCAAAAGCCAAAGATGAAACAGCTCATGCCAGAAGCACATAGCAGTGACCGCGGCCGTGAAATATTAAGTCATGTTGGCAGCGATAACCTTGTGGGCAGCCCGACATTGCACTTTGGGCATCGCAAGTTCAAGTTCCGGCTTGCAGACCTTTCCCGATGCCATCCCCTATCTCTCTACTCAACATTAATCTATCCTATCGAATAAAGGCAAAAAAACACCCAAAAATAAATGCGTAAAGAAAAAAGATTAAGTCATTATTTAAAACTACAAAAAGACCCCAACGGATCATGAGAAAATTACATTCTTTCACTCTTGTACCATGGCAGATCAACACCATTTGTCATGAATAACTACATATGTATAACGCTTTGTAGTACAACAAATGATAAGGTACTTGTTATTTGTTTTGTTTTATTTTAAGTAATAAGGTTTAACATTGAAATATATTAAAGTGCTCATAAAAACAGACAAGGTAGGGTATGTAGGGTATGGACTATGCCTATGCATCTCTGCATGGAGTACGAGGTAGGTTCGACACAGAAATATAAATCAGCTATAAATGCTACGTATACAATAATCTAAATACTTTTGACAGTGCATTTGTTATCCCCCGTTCTGCATTGTAGTGTTGACTGTGAAAACTTGTCATGTGATGCATATTGAAATGACAAATATCATCTCAGTTGCGTATATGTAATATCCCTGAATAATTTCGTCAGATTTCATTGACTCAAGAATGCTATTCAGGTACGGATGGCAGCATCTCGTTGCCAATTCAGGGAGATGATGTTACCCTTCATAGGTCTCTCAATGTTGCGATGGCGTAATTGCATATGGGAACAATATTCCCTCATACCTGACGTACCTGAAATAGCAACTACAAAGGAAGCATTTGCACAAATGGAAAGAACCTGGGAGCCAGGGGCTGTCCTTTCATCGTAGCTGTAAAACTTAAAAATAACTCAGAGAGGACCATTCTGCGCCGCACAAATATCTTCGATAGAGAACCCACTAAGGAAGGCTTGTGAAGAAGTTACTGCCCTAGTTGAGTGAGCCCCCACACCCAAAGGTGAGGCCAGATCATATGCCTCATAGGCCAGAGATATAGCGTCCACCAACCAGTTGGCTAAATACTTCTTAGTGACTGCACAGCCCCTGTTCTTGGTCCCGAAACAAACAGTTGGTTGGACTGAGCCGTACGATTCACATAAATCTTTAAAGCCCTCTGGACATATTAACTAACCCCTTTCAAGGGCCATACCCACAGGTTCCAAAGGTCTGGCTGTGGATGCCATATCAAAACTTCAACCTGTGATAACATGTCCTGCCCAAGGGGAATTCTTAACGGGTGCCAGACAAAAGACTGATCAGGTCAGCAAACAATAAAAAACTAAATAACAGATCTCCATATTGTTAGAGCGTACTCTGGAAAGCACTGCTGGGATTATTTGAATTGGGGGAAATGCATAAAACCTGGCCCTGGGCCAATCGTGTGCAAGGGCATCTATTCCAAAGGGAGCTGGAGAAGATAGGGAAAACCACAGTCGACAGTGCGTAGTCGTGCTTGACGGAAAAAGGTCCAATTCCATTTTCCAAATACAAACCACCAGAAGGGTGCAGTCTCCACTCCCCGTCCTCCAATCTCTGGAGTCGTATCAGGACCAGAACAGCATCCATACACTTCGTGAAGGTTTTCTGAGCCAGGGATAGACCAAATGGGAGAACACAGTATTGATACGCTTTGCCCTCTAAAGTGTTTCTGAGGAATTTCCTTCGCTGCTTTATGATCTGAATGTTAAAATAGGCATCCATCAGATCGAGCAATCACAAACCAGTCGTCCGGACAGGTTTGAGAGAAAATGGACCGTCAGCATTTTGAACTTTCTGACTCTGAGTGAGAAGTTTAAACAACGTAAGTCCAGAATTGGCTGCAAACAGTCATCTTTCTTCAGCACAACAAAATACTGGCTGTAAAAACTGTATTTCTTCTAATGCGCCCTTGCTCAGACGAGCAGCTGTATTTCTGTATTTCTTCTAATGCGCCCTTGCTCAGACGAGCAGCTATTTTGAGTTTGCGAACCCCAAACCGTAATCGTCCGTACTCGCACTAGTGGGGAGAATCCCCTGGTAGGGGGTGGTCCTTTCTGAAACCGAATGGTGTACCTACGAACGACTGTGCGCAGCACAGTGTAAATAAGACATTCACTGCGCAGTGTAGAGAGATCCTTTGATTATAACTTTGTGAGATCGCAATAAACTAGATAGATTACATCTTTTAAAATTATTAGTTATATTGAGTTTAATGGCATATAATCCATTCAAAATTTGAATAGAAAAATTGGAAAAACTTTGAAGAACTTTGTGAGGTGAATATTGATTACTGAATTTTAACAATGATAATGTTTGTGAAATGTTCCTGTTTAAAATAGTCATTACGTAAGTATACAACCATGTTAAAATGCAACGCATAAAAATGCAAGCCATGAAAATACAATTTATTAAAATGCAAGCACTGTTATTTGCAATGCTTTCTTTTTGATTTGTGGAATTCAACTAGCTTTTTATTTCAAATTATTTTAAATTTTTGTTCCACACCCACAATACAGTCATGCTGTTCCCCAGTGTGATATCCTGAGGCGATAGAAGGAAAAAAACACTTTGCTAAAGAGGATTGGACCCTCCCACTGAACAATGGTCTTTTTCAGACGTTGAAATGACATCCCCTGACAAGCCAGAATGAAAGTTTTTATGATGTCTTTTTATGACTTCTTATGGACGTCCAGTATTGGTGCTGGACGTTCAAAAGACGTCACTGGACGTTCAGTACCAATACTGGATGTTCAAAAGACGTCATAAAAAAACGTCATGAAAACTTTCATTTTGGCTTGTCAGGGGATGTCATTTCAACGTCTGACAAAGACGATTGTTCAGTGGGCTGTTGTCTAGGTGACAAATGTGCGGCTGTTGTAAAATAATTATTTATGCAATCCTGTTAAACCTCTTCTTGTGATATGAAAATGAGAGTGTGCAGAGTACACAATGGGGAGTCCGTCCTGAGGAATCTGTACGCTATACTGCTGGTTCGCTGCGCAAAACTTATCAACCACCGTTGTGACAGCTTCTCCAAAAATATCATCCTTAGAGGCTGGCGTGTCCGTCAGAAATGTCTTGTCACGAGTGTCCCCACCCGACACGCTTCTCCAGTCCACTGGGAGGGAGAAAGTCACACTTTCACCAAGAGATCCTCAAAATCCGAGGCAACGGTGGAAAGGACATTGTCATCCTCCTGGCAACAGCCGAAGGAAAGTTCCACGCAGGTCGTCATTCACGTAGACGATAGGTTCCACAAAGCTATCACCAACGTACCGCACATGTGAGGGGGAGAGTGAACGAAATGACAAAAAAAAGCGAGCGCTACATTCTCCACTTCGTCCATTTCGTACCTGTCGCCCAAGGCGATTGCCTCGTGTGGTGCCGCAGCAACAACAGAAGCAACACCTTTTAAAACTCATCGCGTCCATATTGAGAAATTGTATCACTGCTCTTCGGACGTGACTGGTGAACAAGATGAATCCAACAAGTGAAATAAAATAGCTTTTAGGGCACAGAAAATTCAGTGCTTCCTTTTGCTATGTGTAGGAAATGAAATCTAATGAAATAGCATGTAGCACGTGGTCTACGTATACGTAAGGCAGTGCCAAGCGCTATTCGACCTGAAGAGGATGATCGATGGAGTGACATCGTATGGAGAAACAATATCCTCCCTTTTATTAATTTCCTTATTTTTATAAATTTTCCCTTCATATTATTGTTTGTTATAATCATACAACAAATCAGTATTTAATTCATTAAATCACACAGATTTATTTAGTATGTTGAACTGTTTGATTTAATAAGTAATGCCATCCATAAGAGTCTCTGTGGATTAACTGTGTGCTGTAAAGCAAAGAATGGTCCGTTTGCGGATGGAAGATCCATATTTGGGCTGTCTGAAAGACCTGGTGCCCTAATCATCATCTTCTTCACTTTGAATTGTGCAAACAAATGTTTTTAGTATGTCTAGTTTTTGGACCAATTAGAAAGTGATTTCACTTAGTGGACTTTGTTTGAGTATATATCCTTATGTCTGTAAGATGTGAGCAGAGCAGCCTATGAACTCTACATGTGGATTGAAGCTGACTTCTGTTGATGAGACTGCAAACTATTTTCTTTAGTAAACTTTTCTTCTATTAAATATATTTCAGACTCCGGGTTTTCATTCCAACGCAATGCACCTGGTTTCCTTTACTCGTTAAAGTAAAGGAACATCTGCGATAACGTGATCCTTTTTTGCAGGAATCCTTCATAAAATACATAAAATGCATTTACAAAAAATAGAAATCTTTTTGTAACAATAAACCCTAAAGTTTTAAATATCTTAAGATTAATACTTTTATTCAACAAGAATTGATAAGAAGTAATAGTAACGTCTGATATTGTTGAAATGTAGGTGTTGCACCTAATAATGGAGGCAGATGAATGTGAGCTTGCAGGTTAACAGGACTAATTTATTGGAGTCCAGCATACCTCACCATAGAGAAGCCTGTAGTTTTCACTTGAAGATCATTTATAGTAATTATTACTGAGATTCTCTTTCTATAAATCTATAACATTCTATGCATGTCACGATACTGGTATCGAGTATGGTTCACACCAAATCAAAGTGATCCTCCTTATGCCCTTGTTAGTGGGGACTTTGGAGTGAGCAAAACACATGTGCCATTAATTAGTCGTTTGGAATGCACTTGTCAAAGGGAGCGATGTTATTTCCTCATTATCATCCACAGGGATGTTCGTTTGATAAACTTTTAAAAAAAAATCCATTTGTTAATCTATTCACAAAGTTGGGTTGGGAGCTGGGTCTTTACTACGCAAGCTATGATGACTTTCACCTTGACATTTTAGCATGATGTATACCTAGCCGAATTGCACTGTTGCCCTATTCGGACGGGACTAGTTTCCTAAACTCCTGTACACGTGAGCTTTGATTCTTATCACCTGTCGTCCTTGATTTTCATGTACCATTTCGGACGGGACTAACACCTCCGTGTTTATTACAGAGGTGAGAGGGTCCGTTTTGTCCAACTGGGGGGCACAGAGACGCGCTCTGTGATTATTCATTACTAATTGTAATCAATCTGAATGAGTATAGCAATGCACGCATACAAATACCATGGTGAAGCTAAATGGCTAGTACAGTAAAACCATGTTAATGTGTGGTTACTTTAGTTCAACTATTGTGATTTTTATTTGTAGTAAACCCATGTTTAATTTTGATCATTAAAACATATGTAACCGAGTGCAGAAATGAACGTGAGTAATCTTACCTGATACTGATATTACAATAGGCAATGTTAACAGTTTACGTGATCTGGCTCTTTATTTGCATTTATTTATTTATTTTATATATCAAAATATATTAAACTTGCGGGTGGTAAGAGCATCTACGGCATATTGCGTTGGCTAAAACACACAAGGAAACGCGTTGTGAAAAATAGTTTCACAGACATTGCATTCGGACTCTAGAAGAGGTTGTGAAAGAAAAACACAGAAATGGCAGATTCGGATGGGATTAAACTCATCAAGTACATCTGTGAAACAAAACATTCTTTAACACCCCCTGTAAAACTAGTCCTGTCCGAATAGGGCTTTACTTTTAGTCATTATTTAGGTAGCACACATATTCTGAATGCCTTTGGCAGAATTCAAATGAGCCATTTTAATCTAGATTAAAATCAAAATTTAATCTATGCCCACCCCTTTAACATTTAATTTATACACACATCCAAACTCATGAGTAACATTAAAGTGATGAGAGAGAAAAAAAAAGTCTCATAGGTTTCTTTTTCTTACCATTTACAACTTCAATCTTCACATCTTTCTCTGCAGCTTTGGGTTTGCCAGCCTGTGATAACAGAAAAAAAAAACATTTCACAGCTGAATAGTTCACATAACAACGACAGAAATCTCAGTTACTTGTTTTAAACCAGGATGCCAATGGTGTAAGTAGTGTAGTCATCAGAAAGAACAACTGTTAAACCTGTTTATGTTGTTCTTGCCCAACAACAACAACAACAACTCAATCTGAGTAATTACTGACAGAATTTTAATTTTGGGGTAAACTAACCCTTTAATTCGGTCTCAGATTAAAGCGTTTTTTTTATATCAACTGCATATTAGTACATTACTTTATAACTAACTGCTACATCAAAGCATAAAGAAATATTACTTTGCAAGTCTAAAACCAGGAATAAGACTTGCAATCAAGGACTGCTGTGACGCAGCAGTTTTGGCCCGGTACAACATAATATACTGCAATATAGGGACGGGTATCGTTAATGTTTGAACGGTATTACTACTTATTGATACCACTTATCAATACACTACTTAAACGGTACTCTTATCTGTACTTTTTGTTGCATTTTTAATTTTTAAAAACTAAAAAAAAAAAAACTAACTGAAAACAGAATTAACACCACTTAAATTAATTAATGTATTTATTTTAATGTAAACTAATAATCTGAAGCCTAACAAATTTTCCCTGTTTTCTATTATCTTTGCTTTATTTCTTAATAAGCATAGTCTATTATTATCCATCTATTTGAAATGCAATTGGCTGCTAGGATAAGTAATTATAAATGTTTTGTTCGTTTGTTTGTTTGTTTGTTCTCAAACTTTAACAAAATACTTTGTACAATCAATGTTATCTTTTTTCCCCATTTTAACCCTTCTCGCCCAAATAAACTAAGAAATTAAAATACCAATTAAAGAGCAAAAAAAAAAAGGGAATGATCCCTTCATTAAATATTTAATATTCTCTATTTTCAAATATAAAACCAGGTCACACATCCACACTGAAGCTTTAGGTGGGACTGTCGATTTCCACTCAAGTAATATTCTTCACCTAGTTCATAAAGTGGCAATAACATTTTTTACCTTGTTTGTCAATAGTATTTTTTGTTCTGGTACTCTGAAAATAGCAATTTAAACAATGGGTTTTATTTCTAAATTAAAGGCGTCATTGAATTGTTTAATTATTAGTGTCCAATAGTAACTCAGCATTTGACAAGTGTAAACATTTTGTATAGTAGGTACGGTGCATGATTTTGAATTGTATAAGACTGATGCGTGCACAAGAGGTTGATACATTTATTCTACTTATCCCATATTTCGTTAGATATTTCAGTTCCAATATATTTTACCTATTCTCCTCTAATTCAGTCAATTAAAACATCATTTGGAGATATAATAATCATGTATATTGCTGCAATTTGGTCTTTAAGATTAATAGGAGACTGCAGAATTTTTATCCAACAGTGAAGCAGGTGGTAATTCAAAAAAAAAAGAAAAAAAAAAAAAAGAAGAAGAACTCTGAGCTTAAATAAAATGTTGGGTTTGAAAATAATGAAATAGGTGGGACTGTGGTTTTAAAATTTTACTGAAATGTCACTAAAACTAGCAAAAGTGTTGTCTATGTAGAGATCACTACATATTGCTAACCCTACACTCTGCCACGGTCCATACGTGGAATATAGTTGGATAGTTTATGTCTTTGTCTAAACTAGGGGTAGAGGCGAATACGTTATTCGGAAAAGGCGCTAATAATGTGTTTATTACGAATACTTATTCCGAACAAATACTTAAATACTTCTATTTGTATTCAGGAACAAGAAAAAAATGATACCAAAAGGCTGCGTTTCCTCATGAGACTGCAGTGCATGCCCGGATTGAGTGAGTGAGAGAGTGATGTATAAAAAAAAAGGTGACTGACACAGACTGCTCCACACAGCAACTGCTGTACAACACGACATACATTCACATCAGTGTTAACTCAGTGGTAGAATTACACTCACCAGACACTGCACTTCACTCGCAATCACAAAAGTACATTATTCGCTTTAAAGTCTTGCGGATTAAACATTTGATATGTGTTCTGTCCGGATGCGTGTACACCTGAAGCGGGCGCGAACTACAAGCCCATCAAATAGCGCCTAATTACTGAACTACTGTCACAAACACACAGTGTTAAACACAGTTGCTTGTGTCTAAAGTGAAAGTAAGTAATCAAGAGAAACATGTGCCAGTATATTAGATGCATGCAGCTCTTAAAGGGACAGAACTAAACATGCCACCACTTGTTAATTATATCAACAATTATAAAAATTATATAAATACTGCTGAATACACCTACTCTCCCTGAAAAATAAAAGCACTGTTTGTTTTATTCATATTCTTATTATTTGTAATGTGTATCTATTCGCATAAAGAAGATTTTTATCTTTGCTCATTTTGGCCTAAATATCTGCCCTTCTTTATTTTATTTTATTTGTTACCTTGAAAGGCTTTCATGATATAATCGTGATATTTTTTTAATAAAATTGTAATATGATATTTTTGCCGCTACCTCTGTAATTTGCAAAATAGTCTTAAAAACCAACTTGAAAAGAATCGGGATAAAAACCGTGAATCATGATTTCCCCAGAAAAATATGATTTTAAATGTGATACGATATTTTTTCCATATTGCCCACCCCTAATTACGCTGCATTATTGACGTCTGCAGTCGGGTGCTCTCATGTTCGCTGTTAGCTCGGTAATTTAGACAATAGGCTGTTGACAGAGTCATGTTAACGTTCGGTTAAAAATGTTAGAACAATGCTTGTGTAGTTGTGTCAAAGTTATTGCTGCCATGATATTTTCTTTTCAATGACGTTCCTTGTTACATGTTCATTGCTGGACTTATGGAAAAACATCAACTAATATTGCATATCCATAATTATTATAATGGATGTAATTAAGAATACTTAAACAATTATGCAAATTAGAAGATATATTTTTACGCCCATTTTGAATTTTACTCGAATAAATATACAAATACCAGCTGCTTTGCACAACTGTAGTCTAAACTGTCACTAAGTAACATTTGCATAATGTTGCACATTCTACGTCACGAACACCTTGTCCCGCCCCCAAACAGTTCAATTTCCACGTGGATTACATAATGTCAAGATGCTGCTGTATCCTGTGAGAGTAAATTTGTTTTATATGTCCTCCCGAAAGATGAGTCTATAAAGAATGAGCGTTAACATTAATTTTTTTCAACAACACCTCAGCAGTACAATCTCTTTTTGTGTTCGCATCATTTTACTGATGACTGCTTTTCCAATCTTGGAGTACAATGCGATATTCGTCATACACTTGGTCTTAAAAGAAGGATCAGAGCCCAGTTTACGTGGACCTGCTTGCTCCTCTGAACTTCTACCTGTAAGTAAGATTAATAATTGATGATTGTATTTTCTAGTGATCGTTCAAAATAGGTATTGTGTAAGTTATTTTGTGTAACAACCCTGCACATGTCTTAGTAACCGGCTAACTTACGTTTCTGTAGTTCTGTTGTTCAGCTGTGGGCCTAATGTAGTCTAAACATTGTTACCGATGCATCTGTCTGTCTCATTAGTTTAAGTAATGATAAACGATGTTTAACGCAGTGTTATGCATTATAAAACTATGAAGTTCACAATGTACAGGTGTTCCCGATTCGCTTACAAAAGCAAATTGCGAGCACTTTCCAAGGTAGTCCTTGCTAACTACTTGACGTATTCTTTCAGAAAGCACCTCTGGTAATGTCAAAAAGTGTAGTTTTAGTACAAGCTCTGTGGATCGCTGTAGCGGTAGACCAATCATAAAGGACTGCGCCATCTGACCAATCACAGCAGTGAGGGCTCACGGAGAGGCGGGGTTTAGACAGACAGATTTTTCGAACTGCTTCTCACGAGTCGTTTACAAATCATTTAGAAATGAGGTAAAATTAAATCTATTTTTTTGAGAAAACGAAAGTGTTTTTTGACCTTGCATACACGTAAATCTGTTTAACAGACTCATGAAGCAATATTAGCAACCTTTAAAATGGCATAACAGGGGCCCTTTAAGTGTAGTGCGTCCCATCTTTGAAGATGAGATTTAACTTTACTTTTTAGAGGTAAAAAATTCTCTGCATACAAACCTGAGAAACTGCGAGTAATATGAACTCCCAAATATTTCAATCCAGAATGAGAAATTTGAAATGGAAAAGCAATAGAGTTAATTGAGAAACATTTGCTTTTTGATAGGTTTAGTTTATAACCTGAAAAACTGCCAAAATGAGTTAACGTCTCCACTAATTTTGGGAAATTTTCAATTGGATAAGAAATATATAATAATATGCCATTTGCATATAAAGAGACCCTGTGTTCCTTCCCTATCCTCCATTAAATCTCCAGATAAGACGCCGTGTACAAAGGTGAGGGAATCGTAAATCAAGAAGCAATGGTTCATGGTCTGATTTTATAATTGTAGAATACTGAATCTTTTCCACTAAAGGAAGTAATGTCTTATCTAAGAAGAAATAAATCGATTCTTGAATATAAAGAATGGACAGAGAAAAAAACAGCAAAAAACTGGAATTAGGTCGTTCGGTTCTCTCTGCCATCGTCACTCTATTAAGTGCGAGCTTTGGTGTTGTGCATGCACTAGCTCTGTGTAAAGCGGAACCTACAGTATGTGTGGAACTGACAGACATTTCACGCATGAGATTGCCAATAAAAAGGGCAGGCAAATGTCTTTAATGTAATGGCAAATTAGAAAAGGTTAACGATTATTAAGCAATACATAGAAATGCATTTTTTTTTTCTGCAGTACTGATAGAAGAACCATTAACATTAAGGATTTTCGATACTTTGGTCTTTTATAATTTAGCACCGGTACAGCGTTTCGGTACCCTTCCATACTGCTATTCCAGTATATGCTATATATACTGCTACATTTATGATGTTATGAGTGACTATTTTGTTATGGTTTGCAACAGATCCTTGCCAGCACTGTTCCAGTAGAAAGGGGTATGTGTGTGTCACAAGAAAACAGAGTAAAAATATACCTTAGGCTTTTTCTCCAGATCTGCTTCAGTTTTTGGACCCAGAAGGTGCAGCACCTGAGAAACAACACAAATTTACACCAAATGCACCAAAAAAAGATACACAATGATTTGGACTGATTTCAGCAAAGTAGTAACATTTTCAAACAAACCTGCATGTCCACTTCATTCTTGACAATCTTCCCATCAGCCCATTTGAGAGCAGTCCTGGACTCACCTGAAGAGCACAAACCAAACTATACCTCACCAGCACCACACATGGCTGTATTTACACACATATGATATGCTGCCTCACCCATGAGTATGCCCATGTTAAAGCGATATCTCTCGGCCAAAAGCTGCTCTTTGTGCTTCCTGATAATCAGTTCAACCTGTGGAATTATTCATGTCAATGACAGATTAGAATTCATTAAGTGCTAATTGAAAACCAAGCATATTTTTTGTATAAAAATATGCTCGGACAAACTTTGCAATTTCGCGTTCAGATTCATGGGTGATTTATTTGCAATACTGAACCCGATATTGCATAGCTTGTCAGTGATCTACAGCTCTGTGTACCAACTGGGAGTCCATTTGAAAACAGGTGATGGAGATGAGATCCGCATGAATATAGTGTGCTAAATATTGCCCAGTCCTAATTGTATTGTATACAAATTTTTTATGCACAGTATTACATTCAATTCACAGTATTAAAGTATACTTTAAGAATCAGGTCTAATTAAATTACATAAGAAATAAGAGTAACTCATTACTTTACTTTTTTTTAAAGAAAAAGTGATTAAATTACAGTAACTTATTAGTAACTAGTTACACCGAACACTGCCATTTCACTGGTTGGCCACTATACAAACAATAAAAAACAAATATAAGAACAAAGTAGGGCTGGGCGATATGGCTAAAAACTGTCTCACGATATTAGTGTTTCATATCAGTCGATATCAATAATTATTGATATTTTTACTTAACTTAACCTTCCTCTGATCATAAACCTCTCAGTTATTAAGACAGAAATGTCAACAACCATGGAAAACTCAAATAATTAAAATGTAACAACAATGCCACTGCCTCTGTTATATCTTTGTACCGTTTAGATTCAGGCACTGATGCAGAGTACCTCTCCACGGTGGTCTGCTGCTTGTGCGGTGTTGCAGCTACAGATGTTGTTTGAATACGCTAAGGTGGTACATCAAGTCCGTGGTATTACCAGTCTTGGCCGACGGTCTTGCATAATTTGCAGACACCGTTGGTCTGACTTCTAATATCCAAAAAACTGCCATACTGGCGAGCTGACTTTTCGTTTTTTATTTACAATTTCATCGCTCGCTGAGGCATTTTTCTGCTTATGAAGTGGAATCCAGCAGACCAGCGCGAGACAACGATATGGCGCAACCAAACGTGATAGTGTTACATGATTGGCTGTTAGTGTATCACTCCCCACATTGCTAGGTTACCAGAGAGCGAGTGCCTTTGTTAATGCAACCAAACTAGGTTCGCAACCTCCATTTTCTTCCGACGAAGAATAAGAAAAATATCACATTTATTTCTCTGTCACTGTAAATTACAGAAAACACTTACTACACGGTACATGCAAAGTGCATGACGTGACAGACAACTGGTTGTCCAGTCCTGTTCCGTTCACACATCACATGTGTTGCCACAATGCGTTTGTGAATCTGGAAAAGCTACATGCAGTTGTCACACCTGTAAATAACTGAACTGTCTGTGAACGTAACCGTATTAAGGACTCAAAAACTGGATTGACAACCATATTGTGCTGCTGTGTGAACGCAGTCCTTGTTAAAGAAGTATCCTTACCGCATCCTCTATCTGCTCAGGTGTGACCACCACTCCCACGCCACAGGTAGCCTCAAACTGATGTCGATCCAGATTCTCCTGAGGGTGGCTTTTTATGAAGTCCAGCGCCACTGAGAAAAATATCAGCAATAGACATGTCAGCGAGTCCCATCACTAATCTAGAGCAGTAACTTCATATAGGGGTTCATTTATTAGTGCTGATAGATATTTCTGACAATCTAATCTTCTTTTATAAAGTTTTCTCTGCTTGTTGAGGTTTGTGTTTTTTCTCCCAACTGATATTTAGTGTCTAATAAACCTTGCCAATGTCAACCAGTTGAATGTCTTGTTTTCGGTTTCCCGGAATTATGTTTATTGCATAAATGCATTGCATTGAAAAGTCATTTTCATAGCTAAATTTAATAGGCTTATACTTATGGGATGGGTGCCCTTATTGTAAAACCTCTAAATCTCATTAGACTCTTTCACAGTGACACCAGAAAATGTCCATATAATTTACAGACTTTACTGGTAAATGCAAAACAGACATCATCAATGTTACAACTTCTTATACTGTTTAATTGCCTGAACAGATTTTTAAAAAGGGCCTGTTCACACATGATCTCTTTCCGGCAATTTACCAAAATGTTTGTATATGTGAAAGGGCTTACTTCACAACAGTAAGAACAAGAAGATTTGTACTAACTAATGTGTTTTTCTTTTCTTTCACATTCCTTTTATATTATTTTCTTCAAGTGTTGTTGAAATAAAAATAACACTTCCGCCATTTAAAAACCCAATAAGTTTTAATAGAAACACACAAAACGTACGCATCAGTTTGATAAATGCATAAAATGTATTTAATTTAAAAATGTAATTTTACTGAGCTCTACATACAGAACACAAAACATTACAGACATTGAAGTATAACGCGAAGACTGACAAAAGAGAAAGTCAATCAGATACCTGACAGCTGCAGTTCTGAGGTTATTTTTCGTGTCATGATGTATTCTGTGAGGAAAGACAGTCGACTGGAGTCTTTAAGTCGTGTCACCATATTATACAGCAGAGTGCCTGCAGTCTTATCAATGCTAGCGGACCCCAGCATCCCCTGAGCCTGAAAATAAAATAAAAAGTAACATCAGCAATAATATTACAAGTCTTTTCCAAATACGTCTTTTAAATGTAACGAATAAAGTAACTGTCACGCAAGTTTTCTATGCGCTGTTGAGGTTGCCCGGCCGCGCACAGCAGAAACTGCTTTATTATGCGTATTAACGAACTTAGTACCTGTTCGATGGCCTTTTTGAGTGTTGATGAGAGTGCTTCATTTTTCAATGTTTCCTTAGCTTTCTGCTCACTAAGGCCAATTGACATGAAGAGAGACACCGCGTCCGCCATTTCTCTGCTACACACACACGCCGATTTACGCTTCCGCCAGCCCCGCAAGAGCAAAGCCCTCGGCACGCCCGCATTCGCATTGGACAGAGCCACGATTCTCCAATCAGATTTGTGAATCCTTCCACCAATAATCGGTGCGCTTCTGTTGACACGCAGTTGCATCATTCTAGCATTACCACGTGAAGCACAAGACATTGTTAAAAAAAGAAAAGAAAAAGAAAACAAAAAATTGTTTATAAATAAATATTTGTATGTGTTAGTGTCAGATCTAGGGACCTCTAGGAAAGTTTACCTACGCTGAAGTGTGAAAAAAAACGGAGCCATCCAGGGATCGTTTACTGGTGGCCAGATAAACTCCGTGAACGTTTTTTAGAACATTTTTTTATTTTATTTCAGTGGTGCACACAATTCAACAGCCAAACTCATAGGGTGCGTCTCAATCAGCTCCCTTGTTCAGTAGTTAGGGCACTGACCAGGGAGTCGTCCATTTTAAGGGCTGTCTCAATCGCAAAATCCTTCCAGTGCACTGTAACGTTCTCTCCCTGAAACATCCCACAATGCACCGCAAAACGTCACATTTCTGAAGCGTTAAACCTAAACCACACAAATATCTTATTTTCAAGCATAACTTTTCGCCCAACAAATATATATGGAACAACAAAGACATACTTTTTAAACACAAACAAATCTTTATTTACTGATTACTGGTTTAATAAAAATATTATTTTTGTTGACCAATTATTTAACAGGACTGATTTTTACGACGAAGCTTTAGTGCCACCCCAAAAAAAATTTTTAAAAATCTAAAACTACGAGAATAAAGTCGTAATGTTACAAGATTAAAGTCGAAACTACGAGGATAAAGTCGTAATATTACGAGATTAAAGTCAAAACTAGGAGAATAAAGTCATAATGTTACGAGATTAAAGTCGAAACTATGAGAATAAAGTCATAATGTTACGAGATTAAAGTCGAAACTATCAGAATAAAGTCGTAATTTTACGAGATTAAAGTCGAAACTATGAGAATAAAGTCGTAATGTTACGAGATGAAAGTCGAAACTATGAGAATAAAGTCGTAATGTTACGAGATTAAAGTCGAAATTACGAGAATAAAGTCATAATATTACGAGATTAAAGTCGAAATACTACGAGAATAAAGTCGTAATATTATGAGATTAAAGTCGAAACTACAAGAATAAAGTCGTAATGTTACGAGATAAATCGAAACTACGAGAATAAACCCAGCTAACAAAATTACGTAACTGTTTCGTAACTGCAACGTAATCTGGTAACCAAAGTTTCGTCGTAGCGACGTTACTAGTTACGTCGTGGCAACCGGAAAAGTGAAAGGTGCCTATAC
>JAUMHG010000045.1:17414222-17431668 GCA_032359395.1 Enteromius anoplus | reverse complement strand
GAATTGTTGACATTTTTGCAGATTTATTAAAAAAGAAAAACTGATATATCACATGGTCCTAAGTATTCAGACCCTTTGCTCAGTGTTTAGTAGAAGCACCCTTTTGATCTAATACAGCCTTTTTGGGAAAGATGCAACAAGTTTTTCACACCTGGGTTTGGGGATCCTCTCCATTTCTGTCAGGTTGGATGGTAAACGTTGGTGGACAGCCATTTTTAGGTCTCTCCAGAGATGCTCGATTGGGTTTAAGTCAGGGCTCTGTCTGGGCCATTTAAGATTAGTCACGGATTTTTAGCTGTGTGCTTAGGGTCATTGTCTTGTTGGAAGGTAAAACTTCGGCCCAGTCTGAGGTCCTGAGTACTCTGGAGAAGGTTTTCGTCCAGGATATCCCTGTACTTGGCCGCATATATCTTTCCCTCGATTGCAACCAGTCATCCTGTCCCTGCAGCTAAAAACACCCCCACAGCGTGATGCTGCCACCACCATGCTTCACTGTTGGGACTATATTGGACAGGTCATGACCAGTACCTGGTTTTCTTCACACATACCGCTTACAATGTAGGCCAAAAGTATCTATCTTGGTCTCATCAGACCAGAGAATCTTATTTCTTACCATCTTTTTTTTTTTTAAGCAAACTCCATGTGGGCTTTCATGTGTCTTGCACTGAGGAGAGGCTTCCGTTGGGCCACTCTGCCATAAAAGCCCTGACTGGTGGAGGGCTGCAGTGATGGTTGACTTTCTACTATCTAAGCTTCTCCCATCTCCCGACTGCATCTCTGGAGCTCAGCCACAGTGATCTTTGGGTTCTTCTTTACCTCTCTCACCAAAGCACTTCTCCCCCGATAGCTCAGTTTGGCCAGACGGCCAGCTCTAGGAAGGGTTCTGGTCGTCCCAAACGTCTTCTATTTAAGGATTATGGAGGCCACTGTGCATTGTGAGCTGTAAGGTCTTATATAGACAGGTGTGTGGCTTTCCTCATCAAGTCCAATCAGTATAATCAAACACAGCTGGACTCAAATGAAGGTGTAGAACCATCTCAAGGGATGATCAGAAGAAATGGACAGCACCTGAGTTAAATATATGAGTGTCACAGCAACCATGGACCCTGTGATATTTCAGTTATTCTGTTTTTCTCTGTCAATATGGGGTGCTGTGTGTACATTAATGAGGAAAAAAAGAATTTAAATGATTTTTGCAAATGGCTGCAATATAACAAAGAGTGAAAAATTTAAGAGGGAATCTGAATACTTTCCGTACCTACTGTATATAGGATTTTGTATTTCTCATTCTGAACCATAACATTTAACTCTGTATTTATGTCGGTTTGTTATCGGTTTGTTACAGTTATTCTAGTGTCAAAAATGAGTTGTCTTTGTTGTCAGCTACAAATACTTTCATGTGTACCTCACATAATTAAACAAAGCATTGTCTGCCCACATAAGATGGCCCCTTACAAATTTGTGCTTGAGTAATTGTGTGTGTGGATTGAGCGTCTCAGTGATGATTATGCAACTGTATGTGTCTTTGTGCCACAAATGCTTTCTTTCGGTGGCCTAAATCTTCTCCTGTCAGGCTGTAAATATCTCTTTTTTTTGCTGCTTTTCATTACACGGAATCCCCCTTTCTCTTTTGGTTCTCACACATTCAATTACACATTACAGCTTTCTGCATATTCAAACCATTTACTGTCATGCGCGCAGTAGGACCCACACTGCATTGACTTTTATATGTGCTACATGCACACTGTGCTCCAAATGTTTGAAACAACCTAAAAACTTAAAAATGCATTTAAACATGCACAGAAACAAAGAGCTGTAGTATTTTGAGCAAGGCCATATTATAATTTAAAGTCAATAAATATTATAAACACTTCACAAGTCAAGTCAGCTTTATTTAGATTTACATATTATACCATATTTATTTATATATTTGTATAATTAATAATTATTATGCAATATGCAATTCAACTAAGCTTTAAAACAGCTCTGAAAAAACTATAGCAAAACAGTTTATTACTGATTATTACCAGCAATGCCAAAATCATGGGTTCAGTTCCCAGGGAAAACAAGAGCTAAACATGTAGGGGAAATAAACTATAACTTGAAAGCAATGACTGCACATGTAATTATGGAATGAGATTCATCTAAAAACATAAAGACAAAAGTGATGCCATCATCATTCAGTTTAGTTCTCATCTAAAAACAGAGCAGTATATTTTGACAGCATTTATTAATCTTGTTTATTAGGCATTTATTAAGATGTTTTCTAGTACAATGTAAAATCATACTGAATAACATGGATTATCAGGTTGTGTTCATGCTGAAGTGCTAGCATCAACATCACGACAATGCAGCTATTGCCATGAATTGAATGCATAAATAATCTGGCAATTCTTGTGTGCAGTATGTTGTCACTACTGCTCACTGGGCAGCCTTAGGGAGAAACATGCAGTCAAACGTGAGGAACCGACAGAATTTCTGTCTGATGACTCAAGGCAAGACAGATGAGGTTGCTTCTTTTAAAACAGAGGTTTTTTCAAACCATTCTTTAATTTCTTAAAGATGTGTTCAGCCTACTTAAACAGGTATATTGTGTTCAGGTATAATTAAACAAAGAAAACCATTTCATTTTATTTAAGTCAAGTCACCTTTATTTATATAGCGCTTTTAACAATACAGATTATGTCAAAGCACTGAACAGTATTAAACTGGACAATAGTGTCAATGTATAATGACAAGATTAAACACTCAATTTTCAGCTAATGGCATTTCATTATTGAATGGAAATACGTTATTGTCTAGATTAGCTCAAAACTCCATCATGTTCTGATGGTCAGGGCTGTAGATCAACCAATCAAAATCTTGCTTCACACTTTATCATTTCTCAAGGTAGATAGAAGGACAGACAATCTGCATTTAACACAGATTTAAATTATGGTGGACCCATAGCTGATTTAGCAGAAATATTTCAAGACAAAAATGTGAGTTTGCTGGTTAGCAGACTAGTGCACTAGGTCTACACTGTACAATACAAAAATATGTGTTTTGGATACTTGGTATAGCTATTTGTCAGTTAACTCTAATGCTGCATTGCAGGCCGGTTTTTGAGCCCGTAAGTCATGACTCCAAACCATGAAATTGTAGCGTTCCAGGCAAGTCACGCCAAACTGCCCGAGAGCAAGGAATTGTGGTAGCTAAATGTAAACAAACCAGCGTGGTTGAACGTATGTGTAACATCCCCATTTGTTTATGTTCCGTGTTTTGCCTGTTCTCCCCATGTGCTTCCCTTGTGACCTAGTTTTCAGTTAATTGTGTATTCAGTTCAGGTGTGTCTCCCTCATTTACGTTGATTGTCTCCCTTTCTTAAGCTAACCCTGTGTATCAGTCTGTGTCCGTGATTAATGTTGCTAACCACGATTTCTTTGCTGTGTCTTGGATTAACGAGTTTTGAGTTATATTAAAAGTGTGTTTTTGATACTCCGCGTCTCCAGCGATCTGCTTGACACGTTACAAAATGACGGACCAATACAGTTTTCTGAGGACGCCCGAGGAAATCCTCCAACCCCTGGCGCTGGGGCTGCCTCACTTCCCAACGATGCAGGTGTGCGGAGGGCCACCTGTGATGGCAACGCCCGGCTGCCGACTCGCCATCCGGTGGCGAAAGATTCATTCCGCGCCCTCTCCTCAAGTCATCAGCCCAGCACCTCTACACCGACCCATTCCCGCACCGTGTTCCCGACGACCGCCCGCGGCAATGGAGATGTCGCCAGAGCCTACGCCGGACAGACAGCCAGAGCTGGAGGTGACCATCATCACTCAGCCCGAGCCTGGAGAACCTGACCAAGTGCGTGAGCCGGCAACATCATCTATCTCCTTGGGAGTGTTAGTGGAGTTCTGAGGAGATTGACCTCAAGCTGGTGCACTGAACTGGCCGAAGTTTTTACTACAGACCTCATAGACTGGAATGAAGAGGCACTTCCGAGCCCTATTCCTCTTGCCCTCCCGCTGGTTCCATCCAGTTTTGACTATTCTGAGTTCCCTCCTGCCAGAGCTCTAACTACGGCGCTTCTCGTTCCTGCCAGCACCTGTGTTCATCCTCTGCCTGTGCGTCTGGACACCATGGATTTACCTCAGGACGGGCTGGGTCGTGAGGATCCCGTACCTCCGTCGCCAGCCATCGAACACCAGACTCCACCTCGATCCTCCGACCTTGTTGTCCTGCCTGGTCTCCCAGCTCCCTCAACCTCGCCGTTGCCCATCGGGCTCCCTCGTCTCTCCGGCTCCGCCTTGGTCAGTCGTCGACCATCCTCCGCCTCGGGACTCTACTCCTTTGGCTGTGCCTCGTCCCACCGTCCTGCCATCTCCGTCAGGCTCCTCCTTCCCTCCGGCTCCACCTTCATCCTCAGTCGTTCCGGCTCCGCAGCGCTCCTCCAGGTCCCCGCTTCTGCCTCAGTCGCCGGAGCCTGCGGCGTTCCATCAGCCCTCCAGATCAGTGGTGTCACCTAGGCTCTTCATTAATGTTGTTAACCACGTATTCTTCGCTGTGTCTTGGATTAACGAGTTTTGAGTTATATTAAAAGTGTGTTTTTGATACTCCGCGTCTCCAGCGATCTCTCTGCTTGACACATTACAGTATGGGGCTTATGCTCATTTACAGTCGTTTCTATCAGCAAAGGTGCTTTCCTTGCTTATTTGAGGGAAACAGAGGAGTAAAACGGCACATAAATTTTTATTTTAGTGTACCACTAGCATAAAGATCATATCCGTAGGATATTTTGTGGGCTATGTGAGGTCAGAACTCGGAACTGGGAGTACATCAATCCAGTACGAATTCACAGATGGGAAGTCACGGATTTCACGGGAAGAAGGTTGGAAAAACAAGTGTTACGGGTTGCCTGGAATCCAGCATAATTTATTACAATTAAGTTAGGGTTAAAAGAATAAGATGACATGACATGTACTCACAAAGTTACTAATAATTAGAATGTCTAATGTGGACTGTAAAATAAAACATGTTACCAAAGTTTTTTTACAGTCTATTGTGCACACATTTTCCAGTGCTTGAAACATGCTGTATGCATAGGTCACAAAACTCTTATGTCTAAAATGGAGCATGGACCCTGATGTTGGTAGAGCCTAGACACTCTCCTGGCCATAAAGGAGACTGAAAGTAAATGTCCTTGCCAGATTACTGTAAGCCTGCTAACCTGTAAGGATTAACATCATGCTCCTGATATAATCTGACATGCCTAACCACATGTACAATTATAATCAAAATGATTCAACCATCCCGGGAGCCTGTGATAATTTACAAATGTAAGCTTTTCTGTCAAATTCTCACTCCCAACTCGTCACATTTTGACGCTTGGTCAAGACCATTTTGTGTCGCTTTTTGACGATCCAGGAACCCTTTTGTAGTCACTTTTCGACGCAAAGGGTCCTCAGTTGTTTTCAGTTGTTGTGCTTAACGTAATGGTTTGCGTGCATATATACATTTATTATAAAATTGTATACTTATATTGGAGCACCAAACCCCACCCCTACCTCAAACCTACCCACCTCAATATAATAATATAAACACACACACAGGCAAATGCAGTTACTGTACAGGTATTTATTGCACAAACCAATCATAAACAAGCAGTGTAAATACATTACAAACAAGTCGTATCACATTCCAAGTCTTCTGAAGCCATACAAAGTCTTTATGCAAAGAAGGGAGTAAAACACAAGGTTTTAATCCTTTAATCATTTTAATAAAATGATCATCAACTGTTATCTCATTCAGGAAACATACTCCCGTCCCATAGCATGACACAATCGGTCACGAGATACACAAGAGCCAATAGTATTTCACAACAGCATGATCCAATCGGTCACGCGACACACAAGAGCCAATGACAAGGATTCTTGTAGCGACATTTTTTGAAAACGCGCACAGACTGCAGCAGCGCACAGGAAGTACATGGAAGACAGAGACAGCGACCGCATCTATTCCTCTCATAAATCAATCGTTTTGTATCAGAAGACTTGGAATATTATTATTTTTTAAATAAATTATGACGGTGGTTGTCTCTGCCTGCTATATATTGTGTTTTATTGACAGATGGTAGGTTTAGGGGCAGGGGTTTGGGTTACGTACTCATAAATGTGTAACGTTAAATAATATCATTTAAATAAAACTGTTTTGACTGTTTACATTGAAAAATCACACCCCTACATATATGCAATAATGCCATTGTTTTTACCCAATATATATTTTAATTATGACAATAAAAATTAAACTATTGCATCGGCATGTTGATTGACGCTAAGGCCTTCGTATTTTAAAACAGCTGAGGACCCTTTGCGTTGAAAAGTACAAAGGGGTACCTTAATCGTCAAAAGTGATGCAAAATGATCTTGACCGAGTTGGGAGTGAGAACCTGTTGTTTCTGTAGATCCAGAATAAAAAAAAACTGCATAACATAAAGGTGATAATGTCTATAAAATGATTTTGAGTTTGTAATTCAGCTATGTCATCATTTCTTAACCCATATAGTTTTTTTTTTTTTTTTTACTTATTTGTATGGTAGGGTAGAAATCTATGTTAAATTAAGCCTTTGGGAAAGCTACAATAAAACTTAATTAACATGAATCAGAACTTACTCGACCCATGGATCAGTGATACAAAAAAAAAAGGCAAAGCTTTTAAGAACACCATCGCCATGGTCAAACAAAGAGGTGCACTTGTAAGGGAAATTTGCTGTTGCATGAAGTGAGCATCTCGACTTCTCATAGTTGCCTTTACAACTGATGATTTAAACTAATCTCATTAGTAAATATGTATATATAACATTAACACAGCCTATGGTTAGAACTAGGCATAAGTAGGCTACAGTATATTGTAGTAGGTGTCTTAACAGGAAAACTCTCTCTCTCCCTCTCTCCCCCCCTCTCTCTCTCCCCCTCCCTCTCTCTCGGGCTAGAACGAACGAACCTTTGCTGTATTTGTGTCGCAATGTCTTCACGGCCAGCATTGCTGAAGGAAATACAAAAGACAAATTGAATGAACGACGCGAACGACCGAAAGGCAACAAAAGACCCGTCTCACAGGTACAAATGTTTTATTTACTCCTCCCTGAGGGCACATTGTAAAATATTCATGGAAATACGTGTGTATACGAGCGCGACTATGATAAGATGGTCCATGACTATGACAGCTGCTTGCGCAGTAAATTCTTCCGACTTAACGTCTCTCTTGAAGCGTAAATATTAAGATAAATATGCTTGATTAGAGGTATATGTTTATTTTAGTGTCGTTGAGTTGGTGGAAAGCGTTGCGCTGAAGGACTTAACGTACAGAAAAATGGGAACCAACTGCATCACGTCTGTAGCGCAGGGTTTTTCCACAGGCTAAGTCATACTCCATTCTAATGATGCCTATGATCCTTGGGTCTCTACACCATGTAATATTTTTTTCAGGTAAATCTTATATGTGCTGTGTGTGGTGCAAATGATATGTGCTGTGTGTAAATTACTCGTTTTAGGTTAGACAAATAAAAGACATTTCAACGGTAAGATTACGCAGAAATAGGTAAAACAACGGCACTTTTTCACTTTTAATATATATTACCAAATCACAAGAATTACAAATATATTTTAAATTAAATGCATTTTTAGTTTTTAACCTAGGCTTATATTCTATGTGTCTGGAGGTTAGCTTACAAAGTTTGCACTCACGGGGCGTTACCTTTTTCAAAATACAAGTAAATGCCTAGTGCAGTGATTGGCGAACTTCATCGTACCTTATTCACGCTCTCCTTCAGTGCCATGCCTGTGTTTTGATGCTGGAGATAGCCTGTGTGTTTGAGTCTGTGTCGGATCCCAAGTCACAAGAAAGTGATCCATTAACCACTGCAACAGTCTGCTTCAAGATGGCAATTGTGCTTGCTATAATCTATTATATAACTGTATATAACATTTAATTATTATAATGGAATGTGGCAAAACTATTTTTACTAAGCTGGTATCATGTTGACAAACAAAAAATCTTCTCATTCGTTTGGATTAGTTCACCCAAAATTAGACGGTTGTAAGTTACTCACTTTCTCACTGTCATTGCAAAACTGTAATACGTTCGTTCATCTAAGGAATAAAAAAATAAAAATAAAAATCTGACAGTTTTGCTCCGCTATTAAAATTTAATTGACCCCAAACATTGATGTTTTAAAACATTTGTAATGTGATAAAATACATAAATCCATGTGAATCAAGCCGTTTAATCCAAGTCGTATGAAGAGACACAATGTATTTATGTAATAAACAGGTCTGATTTAGTCTTTTACTCACATCGATGGAGGCAATGAATGAGGTGTTTGCCAGAGATGTTGTTAGAATGAGAGATGAGAGACAATCCACTGACCGTCATATGAACCTGCCTAGACATAATGATGACACATAGCTTAGATAATAGTGTTGTTTTGGTTGATCAAGTGTATCAAATTCTAAATGAATGAGCCACATTTAAAGCCATACACTCAATGCTGAATTTAAGTTGAAACATTGCTTACGCCTTAATTATCCTTGCATGTTTGAGACACATTCCACTATATGTTCCTATATGTGTTTTTTTGTAAATATATACAGCTCTATTGCAACATATCTACTGTTTTACACATTTCTGCTTCATACTGGTCAACCCTATTCTACAGTTAGAGAAAAGAGAACAGAGAACATTCCTTGGAGTTTTAATTGTTTATGTAAAGTGGCTGCGGTATACCATTATATAGCAAATTTTAATAAAAAATTAAATCCATACACATCTCTAAACTGCAGGAATCCTGTAATACTCTTTAGTTAGTTCTGACCTCAGTCAGGCATGCACACATACACACAGTTAATAAGTAAATAAATCGGACACAGTTCTGATCTAACTGCATACAAATGGGCCTCTGTCTGTGCCTGGAAACATTCACGGAAATGTACGGAAATGTCTGACTGTATGGAATCTGAGCAAGCATGAATGGGAAATGAAGAGGCCAGCAGCAACTTATAGACTCTCTTTTAACTGAAAACTTTCTTGTTTCATTGCTGTGTTTTTTAATGTGTTTGAGCTCCATGTATTAATCTTACAATGTATTTTCACATGTATAAAGTCAATGACATGATGTTTATATATATTTTTTTTCATGAAAGAAAGTAATGCATTTATTGCATACAGTGATTTCAGTACATCTCTTCTAAGATGAATGTGTCTCAAACCTGTTTTTGATGTGTCAAAATCTATCCGACAGTCTAACCAACCAACACTGTAAACTAAGTTAAAAGAATAAAGCACGTCATTGCAGTAAGGAGGATCATGTAGTAGACATTATTAACAACATGCACTTGTTGCTGATAGTATTTTCAAAGTTTCAAGTGCCCATCTAATGTGAACATTAATCACCATAACAGTGACTTCAAGCAGACTTTTGTGGACACACCATGTTTTGGGTGTTGCTGGGATTGTACACGCATCCAAAAGGCGCCATATGCTGGTCATCTAGCATGCCAGCATCCCATGCTGTGGACCAATACAAGAGCACCAGCATCCCAAGCTGGTCCATGATGAAAGAATATAATTTTATAATTTTTTGTGTGTAGGTTTATTGTTTCACTGTCTTTTTTTGGAAGAAGAAAAAAAAAGATGTGAACAATATGAACAAAGTGGATATACAAATGGCTTATGGTGTTTCACATGGATGTTGCAGCTGTTTTTGTTATTAAGCGATTGACTGTCCAATTAATAACACATCTCTCCTGCTGGATACCTCTTGAATAAAGTGTGATAGTAACTGAGAGGCACAGATCGCAACACAACAGCAAAATTCATCTATCCATCAGAAGTAATTAAAAAGCTCAGGTGCATGTTTAAAAAATGTAAATGTCTAATTGTAATTGAATGTATTTGTTTCTCTCTGCAGGGTAAGAAATGGGAAGGAACAGTTGAGCATATGATTTCAGCAAGCAACCACAACCATAAGCAGTTTCACTATAGGACATACTGTCACTATGGTGCCTCTACTCCAACTCTTTTTTCTAATGCCTTTAATTAAGCCAATCCCAAATCATGTTCATGGGAACTCTCTTTCTCCTCTGACCACTCATTTAAATCACAGCCTGTTTTCTCAGACTTATATGCTTGACAGAAAATCTGATCACAGACTGGCAGCCAATGCTGAGTTAGAAACTGTAAGACCGTTTATTCATGGCTTCTATCAAAAAAGTGTCATTAAATCAAGTGCAGATTCAAACGAATGGACTGAAATCAGAAAAACTGATGTGACATTGACAGAAAAAACACCACATAGTGACATTACTGGTTCAAGAGGTATATTTTTATTATCATCCAAAAACAGAGTCAAAAGAGGTCTTTCCCAAAATGTCATAATACCACAAGATGCTACTGGAAAAGAAAATGAGACGGCTGATAAGACAGACTCATTGTCAGAAGAACCAGTAGTTGAATTTGAAGAGAAAGATCTGTCAATAGTTGGGTCAGGAGATATGTTAACATCCAGAGAAATTGGCTTTGTAGGATCTTTAACAGAGGCAATGACATCTCTTGATAAAAAGCATACACAGTACAGACCACAGGTTCAGACTGATTATAGTGTACTGGCAGTACAAACAAATCCAACAATGAACCCTTTACTCAGGACCAGTCATTCTACAACTTCACCACCTAATAAAAAGCCTGTATCCACTTCCAGTAGGATTAGCCAATTGGATGCCATCAGGACTGAACTGGAAATAGGTAGAGTATAAATGTAGTCATTCTGCATTCACCTAAATAACAGAAATTAAGAATTCCATCTTTGAGATTCTACTCTTTTACTCAACCACTTGTTTCTAGAGCAACAATAGTGAAATATTTTACGATATTATCTGATAAAATTGTAATTACAAATATTTGTACTTAATATATATATATATATATATATATATACAGTTATTATAAGTGGTTAAAAAACAGTTAAAAAAACAACAACTTGATTTTAATGTTACTGTACTATTCATACATTTTCTTTTGTTTATCAGGTAGCTCGGGGACAACTACTCCAGCTAAAATCCAACCAAGGCAGTTGACCACTTTACAGTCACATGCTGAAGCCACCTCTCTTAGCACAAGGACAACCAATCAACAACTAGAGGCACCATCACAGGGAGTGGACATCATTACTTCCAACTATTCACAACCAAAAAGCACTTCACAGTCAACAAAATCAGCAAAAATACCCAATGACCATTCAAAGGAGCCACGAATGAAAGAAAAAGTGTCTGATACAAAGACAACTAAAGGTATGATTTGTCTAATTTAAATCTTGTTCTTTTATTCTTTTAGTTTTTTCAATGTGACTGTGGCTCTGTTTACACTTGTGGTCGGATCATTTATGTATCATGCTCCTCCCGAACCTTGTGAAAACATTGTGAAAGTAAACATGGCCTATACTTGTATATTTTCATTAAGATATACTATAGTATTATGAAGTAAACACAAACACACACACGTTTGTTTCTGTGAATTGTGGGGACTTTCCATAGAATTCTATTATTTTTATACTGACCAAATGTATCATTGTATGCATGTAGTTTATGTTTACATTTATTCATTTGAGAGGCATTTTTATCTAAAGCGTCATTGCATTCGAGGTATGCAATAGGAATCAAACCCATGCCATTGGCCTTGCTAGTGCACTGCACTATTGTTTAAGCTAAGGATAGCCTGTATGTGCTTGGTTTATCTTATGCATTTTACACAATTACCTCAATAATATTTCCTTTCCCTCCTTTGCTTTTCACAGACATACCTACTTTTCTAAGGACTGCCTCCCCTCGCCCGACTGGACACGGACATTTACTATTCTCAGAAAATGATGGTAGATTTACAGAGAAGGACCAATCAGTCTCACAGGGAATAGTCCCATCTCTGAAGTTAAACTCTGCTTCTCCAACCTATGCCCAACCCAAGGACCCCTGTGCTTCTGGTGTAGGTCCCTGTGTTTTTTCCAAAGATCAAAATGATGATGATAAATATGGCACAACAAATGGGAGCTTTTTAGTATGGGCAGACTTAAAACGCACACTTTCATTTGCATGGGAGCTACATGTATTTGGTTCTGCTGCCCTTTTCCTTCTGCTTACTGCTGGCTCAGCCCTCGGTTTAGCATTATCTCCCAGATTGAACTGCCCTCACCATGCTGACCTTATACTCACCAATAGCCTCTTGCTAGTTGCAGGTGCAGTTAGAGCAGGCCACTTTTTGCTCGACCCATATGGGACTCGGCTCCTCCTGCCACCTCCTGTCATAATAGCTTCATACACTCTGCCATTACCGCTGTTAATTCTGGCACAGGCTGCTTTAGTGATACTGGTACTAAAAGAAACAGGGGTAACCTGGCTTCCACCAACACTTCAGCGCCCCCCTCTTTTAGGAGTGTTAGCTGTTTTCCAATGCACTCTCTTGCTTGCTTCAGACTTACTTTCCCCTGCGCTTTCACCTGCTGTTCCCATTGTCCTTCAGAGCCTCACACTGACTGCAGGCCTGGTACTGTGTTTAGGCTATCTTTTCTTGGCACTGCCATGCATCTCTTACACACATGGCGCTCGGGCAGGAAATAAGAGTATGGGTGAAGGAAAGGTGCGGGTTTTAGCACGGGTACTGGCAGTGTGCACTCTTCTTGGGGCGCTGTGCTGTCTGTTGCACATTTATGCCTGCTTGTGGCTGTATGGACTTCTAGGAGACTGGAGGCGCTTTCGTTGGGCATGGTGGCTCTGTCAGTTCTGGGTACGACTGTTGGAGCTTGCATGGGCTTTCTGCCTGCTTCTGATGTCTTCCTGGGTCTTCTGGAGACCCAATGGAGGAGCACCAAGACAAGAAGGAGCTGCCACAGCAAGTTTGCCCTCACCCTCCCAATCATCAAACTCTTCCAGCAGACATACATGTTGGGCGAAGATTGTGCAAAGCCTCAAGGTAAGGCAGCAAAGGAAATCCGAAAGCAATGGGATTGGAGGGTCCAATGGTGGTGCAGGGGCTGGAGAGTTGCCTAATAACTGGGCAGGACAGGAACGATCCGGGGCAGACATTAGCAAGAGCCTCATACGAAATCGTGATCCACTCAAAGACAGTAATCATTTGCGCAATCTGCAAGGCTTTGCAGGGGGCTCTGCAGGTTCATTGCTAAGGCTGCAGGCACTTGTTCAGCCACCACAGCGCTCTTTAAGCAGCAGTTTGGACAGGGAAAAGGAGTCAGCTATCTCCCTCTGTGATTTTGACTTGCGCCCGCCAACCCCTATTGACCTCAGTCGCAGTATTGATGAGGCACTTCATCGTGAGCATCTATTAAGGGGTGAAAGTTTGTTCCAGCCATTGCGACTGTCGTCACTTCCTCCGTCTCCGAACCTGTGGATGCGACGGAATAGTGACCCCCAAATCACGCTGTCATTGAGCAGTGATGAACACACATTGCTCACAGAGTCCTCCGCAGGTCTGGATCGCTCCATTCCTAGTGCTGTGCCCAGCCGACAAGTCACAGCACCCCCCACACCCACTCATCAGGGCTTTCGTTGGATCTCTGAGGCACAAGTGCCTTCCTCTTTGTCCTGCCCAGTCTCACTGCACCCTTCCCCAAGTACAAGCCATGCCCTTGTGCCGAGTGCAGAAAACACAAGGCCGTTTCTAACCCCTGACCTTGACAGTTCACAATCAAATACCAGAAGGGGGCACAGTTACTTAAAAGTTGCTCGAAATGATGACTCAGCCAGTATTACCAGTGACATTATTGACCTTTGAACATAAACAGAAACTCCAGATTACAATGCTTCTACATTCTCTAAAAAGTATAGATTTTACATTAAATCATGACTTCAAGTTTAATTGTTGTATAATGGCACTTAAAGGGAAGGAGTGGCTTCATCAGATTTTATTAAATCGATTGAAATGTTAAGTGCAATAAGCACTGGAAATATAGGTTTTTCCTTTAAAAGTACTGTTTACAGTGATGCACATAAAAGTCTATGCGGCAAGGCATACCAGAGGCAGAAATCCGAAGCTTGGCTATTATTAATGTTTTCGTACAAAATGTGTGTTGTTTGATCTGTTGATCCGTTTTAGTGGTGGGACCACTATTTTAGGCAAAATAACCTAAAATAATGTAATTTCTGTTGGTGTAGTTGCTCTATGTAAAATACTCTGGCAAAAGTTAGTCTATTGTTACATGTTATATTTTAGTTTTGTGTCTGTACTTTGCAGTAGTGTATGTACTTTAATGTTTATTCTGGTGCAGTGCCTTGTCTCATAGAGCAACCTCAGTGCTACCTTAGCATGCATTGTCAGAGCTGTATTTGCACAGTATTTCCCCCCCTTTTGCAGTGTATTTGAACAAAAATTATACTGGATATGCCAGAACATGCTGACTTTCTGGCCCATACTTTGTACTTACAGTTCATTCCTGTATTGCAGCTTACCTAAAACATACTACTCACAACTGGAGTTATGTTCAGTAAAATAATTTGATATAAATGACTTGTCAGCAAAGCCGACCAGAATTTGGTGGTTGGTATTTTCAGCATTGTTGTCAAAATTTAAACACATCTGGATGCTCAACTCATCAGTACTTTATTCGATACAGAAGAACTCTTTTATGAGCAATAAGTTATAAAAACTGTGAGTATAACTTAAAAAGATTATGTATATACTATATTTTTGTTTGTATATAACAAATAACGTAAATAACAATGTATTCGGATTTAAAGCATTTACTGTTAACGACAATCTTTCCTACTGCAAAAATATAGTGATCCTGGCAGAATAAGGACTTAAGATACATCAGATTTCTCCAAGCATATCTGTCTGTAAGATAATACAACAGGTACACATCCTGAGAAATGTTAATGCTGACCATTTAAGTGTGATATGAAAGGAACATGACTGTATGCTTTGTACATATTCTTGTTGTTCAGTTGAAAAGTTTTGTTCTTCTCCCTTAATTTTCTGTTCTTAATTTTTAAAACGGCACGGAACGGTTTAAATATTACTTTCACATTTGCAAATAAACAGGATGTTGTATATAGAGATTCCAGTCAGAGGCTGATGAGCGAGTTTTTGTTTAGTGGTTTGAGTTGCCTATTCATTGTCAGCCACTGACAAGTATTTTAACAGCTGTATTAACATTTGCTTAGGTTTCCCTCTTAAATAAATAAACAAACAAACAAATAAATGAATATATAATCAGTGCCAAGCAGAAATCAAACACCTTGACGTAACTAGGCACTATCTGTACTGTATTGTGGTTTGCCATATTTTGATTTAATAATTTTGTTTAATATTTTTTTGTTAAATTCTGCTTTCAAAACTTTGTAGAATGCACTGTTTGCATGATACACTTGACATTGCGCTGTTGCGGCAAACAGGAGTATTATTGATCACAGCAGCACTTCATCAAATGATGCTGAAATAATGTAACTGTGAAAAAAATCACAGTTACACAAATAGAATGCTGGCAGGTACAATTTTAAAGAGATAATGCAGGATCCTGAACTGCAGTAGTTGAATCATTGCTGTACAATCCCAGCAAATTATGAAGTAATGTGTTGCATCCACCACAACCTTAACACTCAGACTGGCCTGCAAACAGGGGAATTGCACCAAACATTACAATCAATCAATCAATCAATCATCGACTGATGACTTGCCATTTTGATTTAATTATTTTATTTAATCTTTTCAGCTAAATTCTGCTTTCAGTGCAAACTGGTCAGGGCTGTAGACATCATCTCTTGATGCTGATCAACCATCTCATCTGGATATGGACTTAGAAGCAGAAAGAAAGAAAGAAAGAAGAAAGAAACAGACTTATTTTAGTGTAGATGCCATTTTTTATGATGCAACGAGTACATTGTGTGTTTTGGGGAGTGTTCCCGGTTTCAGCTGATCGAATTAATGCAGCCTAATAGTTCTTTAAAGGATTTGAATGATATTAGTGTGTTATGTGTAAACTAGGTTAAACAGATGTGTCTTTAATCTAGATTTAAACTGACGGAGTGTGTCTGCCTCCCAAACAGTGTTAGGTAGATTCAGTGCCGGCCCGAAGGGTTGTGGGGCCCTAGGAGAGATAAAAAAAAAATTGCGCCCAATGGTGTAAAAACAGTGAGAAGAAATCACAAAAAAGAGATCATCAAAACTTTGACAGCAACTTATGAAACATAGTCCTGTCCCACCTGCACCGCAACCCAGTTATGATGGGGCTTAACTTCCTCACATCAAATAAATCTCACTCCCTGATATTTTTGTGATGTAAATGTCATAATCTATTAAAAACATTTATTTAATATTATTATACACAATCACTTTCATTGGTTTTTACCATGTTTTACCTATAGTACACATGTTTTGGGATTGTATAATCAAAGTTAATTTTAGTAAATAATATTTTCATATTATTTTATATTTTTATATATATACATATATATTATGACTTGTACTTGTGAAAATGATTAGGCTATAGGCTAACACACCACATAATGATGTTCATTTTAAGGCACTTCAGTGGATCTTTAATGTTACCTATGTTTTGTCAATGTTAAAATTCTTTTTAATATTTTAATAAAAAGTGTGACAGACTTTTACTCTAGTCTTTATCACTTTAATAAATTAAGCAAAACAAAAGGCAAAGTTTACCTTCAGAAACCGTCATTAGGCTTAGTCAATGGTCTCTTGCCTGAAAACTCAATCAGATAACAAAAAGTGTCGGGGAAACTAAACCTCTAGCCATTCCGTTGGGTCGTATTTGGCCAGTCACAGATACCCTCTGACCCAATGAGTTTTTGACATACCTTTCCGTTGAAAGGCAGAAATCATTTTATGTACACTGCTCTAGGTCAGACTGTCAAAACTGTTGTTTTGTTTTTATTATCATTTTCAGCTATTTGTCATGTATAAATTATACAGAGCTATTCTTTTAATTAAACATGGTGTGTTATTTGTTTTTTTCCCCTCACTGTCGTTGTGAATTGTATCGTGTTTAATCGGGTGAATTACGGATACATTAAAAGTTTCTCAAGTGCATTTGCGCTGCACGTGTAAAAGAATAAACGAAAAGCATATATTCACCGGTTTGAAAGCAAGATGGGGCCCCAGGGGACCGCCTGTATTGCCTGTTCTATTACCTGGCACTGGGTAGATTGTTGAAGTGTTTGGGTGCTAAATAGAAAAAGGATCTGCCACCTGCGTTTTCAAAACTAATAAATAATAATCAATCAAACGGCCAGAGTTTTGAGAATGCAGCAGATGTGGAAGACGAGACAGACAGACGAGAGCTCCCTTAAGTTAATTTCTTATTATCTATTTTCAATCACAAACCTATTTTATAAACCATAATTTTTGCTCCTTATAACGTGTGAATATACCACCTATTGTATTTTACAA
>JAUMHG010000045.1:17308569-17319098 GCA_032359395.1 Enteromius anoplus | reverse complement strand
GACGTTTCTTGCATATATATATATATATATATATATATATATATATATATATATATTTGCACTGTATGTTAGTTTATAAATATATAAACTATGCCTTAAAGCCTTATTTTCACTGAGGAGGTAAGTTTATATTTTACAAACAACATTTTATTTTTCCACCTTTTTCTCAGGATACCCATCCAAAAGTCACTAGAACCTGATCATCTTCGGCTTTAATTTAGCTGTGTATCTCACTCCCATCTCATCCGTGTTGTTTTGTGAAAAGTGCAAACTAACTAAACAGCCATCTAATCCCATACAACGCATTCTAGAAACTGGATATCCAGAAAAAATAAATAAAATAAAATAAAAAACATAATTTGTTTAGAGTAGTTTTAAAAGAAAATGACAGATCAACAGATAATTGAACTTAAAATTTACAATAATAAATTGCCTGCATGCGATGATCCTGATCTGACAAATATTCAAGGACTGTGATGCAAAGATCATTTCTAACATATTTAAAGTAAACTGAGCAAGCAGCAAAAATATTATTGAGTGTACTATCAAGTAAAACACACCTGCACTTATGAAATTATAAAAATCCAAGCAAAATAATTTGTTTGGAAGTGTTTGTATAGTTGTTCATTGGTATTCTATATACATAGACATTTATACATACATATTTAACACTTGACAGTTGTTTTTTCGTGAATTTACTGCCAGGAGTGATCTGACCAAATGATCAAGCATAATGTGCAAACTGTATACTTATAAGTCTGTGTAAAGAGAGATGTACAGTAATCCTGACTAACATCTAACACTGAGCTGAGAGAAATGTGCTAATTACCTGGGCCGCATTCTCCGAAACCACCTTAACGCTACATCATTCTTAAGTTGTACCTTAAGAAGTACCTTATCGTTGACGCCTTCTTACAGTAGTTAAGTATACCTTCTGTAAGTCAATTGTTCGTAAAGTTGGTCTGGAGCGCTCTTAGCTATACATTATCGCTGCTGACGTGACCACAGATACATAAAAAGCTTTTTCACATCGCAGTTTAACTACACATAGAGCATTTTAAATGAACATTTAATATAAAATATGATTTAGTATTAAATTTGCATTTTTATTTTACTTTAAATTTTGACACATAAAATACTTAAGTTGTTACAACCTATACCCAGTGAATGGAAATGTTTTCATTAATACAGTTTCCATAAACTAATCTTTGTTAGCTTTTTTAATTACTATCCTAAGGCACATCAGCTGGCGAACCATTTGACAGAAAAGGCTTAAGAGTCTACATAAAGAAAGAGTTTACACAAACTTTACAGCTATGACAACGCTTGCAAAATTGTGCCATTTTTTACGGATCACGTACCACTGTCTCGATGGGTATGAACCAGACGCTGCCAATTCCATGGCTATGCTTTCCCAGATTTCTTTCTTTTTTTTTTCTTTTTTTTTAAATTGGAGACCATTGTGGGGACACTCCTGAATAATATACCTTTGTGGTGTTCCACGCAGTGGCGGTTCTACATCAGAAAAGCATTTATTTTGAATAAAAATGAAACAAATAATAAAAAAGTTGAAAATAAAGTATTGGGAAGGGTTAGGGAGGACTTTATTTTCCCAATAAAGGTGTCAACCATGCATCTATTTAATGATGTGAATTAAAAAAAAACACTCAATAACTTGCATTCTGTTTTATAATGCACTTTCAATACTGAGGTTGAAGCTAATAATGTGATACGGCTGGTGGGTAATCTGCATAAGTTGTGGAGAACTTTACTACACTTATGGCCGCGAGGGTGTGGGATTGCGCACTTGCTAAATTATAAACACATAAACTTATTTATTTCTGCATGTACATATTTAAATGAGCCCCGGATAAATGCAGCTCGTACTATTTCTAAAAACGCTTCTTTATAAAGAACATTGTTTTCGCAATACTTTCCTATACCACTGTGAAGGAAAGAGTGCACAATCAATCATAGAGGCATCAAAATCAATGGAAAGCACCTGCAAAGCTCGCACTTAAGAAAATTTACCTTAAGCAACAGCCTAAGGTATAGTTCGGAGAACACACGTAGGAAAAGTATAACTGTAGTTAAGGTGTACCTTTTGAGTCTTCGTAACACAAGAGACAACGTTATCAGAGAAAGCAGCCCAGGTCTTTACCTGATTAAACAAAATGCATGACCAGGTGTGGTCCAAAAGCAGTGACCAAAAGCCACTGAACAAATAATAAGGTCCCAGATGGTTTTGTCACTTTTTGAGTTCCCCCTTAAACATTTCCATTGTGGTCCGTGCTATTTGTAACGCGTTTCTGTGTTGTCGTTTTTATCTGTTTGCATGTGTTTTCTTAAGTTGCAGTGCTCTCTCGGCCATGGTATTTTTTCAGTTGCACGGAATTATTTTCGTTTTATAATAATTATAAAAAATACTGTCACTCCTAATTAAAATATGAAAGGACATGGAACAGAATGTTCAAACTGTTTTTCTTTTCCTCATCCTATAACCTTGGAGTAAAATGGATGGTTATTCAAACATCCAAGCTTATTTTTTGTTAAACTATAGGGACAATTGTTTTCATATGGTCATTAGATAGGAGACTTTTTGCTGAAAATGGCATGTCATACTGATCTTGTTTGTAAAGGAGCAACAAAACAATTCTGCTGCAGTATGAATGGTCTGCAGTGGAAACACATAATTGCTTTGTTGAACAAGTTTCCAAAACATAATTAAAGAGAGAATGTCTGACAATGAGCAGGCCTGTGAGCAGAGCCGAGGGTACACACCAGGCATTACTTCCTCACACGTGCTTTGCTCTGTAAGATATTTTGGGAGAGTTTTGTACATTAATTTGCAAGAAACTATTCTGCACAGCCTAAAGTGTTTATACTATTGTTTGAACACTATCTCAGTGACCTTTTTATTTCATATTTCCTTTAAGGCATTAATTTAGAGGAACAGTACAGCACTGCTTTTAATATTGAGGCAGTTGAAAGTTGAATTTGCTGGGAAAATTGCCAGAAAAATCTGCATTTTTGTAGTGCTTTACACATAAAATGTAGTCTGATCTTAATTCCAACAACAGTTATACAAAGAGTCTGAAATCATAACACACAAACCATCATATATTAAATTTTGTTTTCACTAAATTTTTGTTTTTGTTTCTGTGCACTCTGAATGAATATTCAGAATCTTCAATAAAAAAGTAAAACAGTACAACAGTTTGTTTGTGCTATGTATACAGTTTAGGTAAATTATGTTTGTATATAAATGTGACTTAAATTAAGACCAGTCCACATTTTATTTACAATCTGAAATGCAGAAATTCAGAATGTCTCCTATGGGTAATATATATTTTTTAACTTCTGAAAAGAAAATACAATCAAGGCGTGTATATAACATTACACACAACGATTAACAAGTGTTCAATTTGTTTTAAACTCATTATACTGTAAGATAGTATATGTGAAAAATATAATTGGCTAAACTACTAAAATATTTATTTAAAAAGTAAATTGATGAATGTCTACATCAACAGCATCACAAAAAACTGTTTCATATATACTCTCATATATATACTTCATATATACTAATGTTAAATTAAAACTTTTAATTTTTAATTATTACAGTGCACTCTTTAAAAAATGTGCCTAAATGTAAGAAGACTCAAGAAACAGTCATGAAAGTGCACTCTCTAAGTTCACTTTAGAGGTCTTTAATTTTATTATTATAATTATATTGTTTGCACATACAGCTTAAGATCTGAAGTAATTCGCAAATTCATTTTAATACAATTGAGCACACTTCTTTTTCACAATTGCAGGTAGCACTTTACTTTAATGGTCACCCTGTAGGCATGTTGTTGCTTATGAATAAGTTACATAAATGCAGTATATTTCTACTTGTTGGTGCATGGTAATGCATTAACTAGTTTTAAGGCATGCTACCTGGTTGTAAAGTGCTATCATTAATGTGTACATTGTTAAATTATCAAGTTGCTTTGGCAAGCATGGTTTACTTTGGGTTAAAATTGTGTTAAAATGTTTTTCTAGCCTATATAACTAAAGCCTAGCAAATTTAGCTGTTTTTCAGTAGAAGAACATTTTTGGTTACATGTTGATTAGTTCGTAAGTGGCAAATAAATAAATAAAAATGTTATATTAGATTATGCCATCTGATCTTGTCATCTTGGCTCGATAAATACAACATCTAGGCCCATCCAAAAATATTATTAATATTATGAATACTCTAATAACAAATGCATTAAATGAATAGACCGATTTATCTTGTTTGCAGTATTTAAGCAGCTGACTTTCTAAAAATGTGATGAGGAATATATAATACCGGCAAAATTAATACTGACTGTCATGCAGATGATGGCTAAACGCATCCAATTACAGTCTGCTGAAGGAGGGAGCTGAAGTCAGTAGGCTTACACTAGACGTTTATAATCCTAATGTAATTTAAAACGTCTTAATTGCACACTGTTAAGAGTGACACATAACGTGTTTGTGTTTTTGTACCCTGTAGTAGAAATGACAGTTCGTCTACGATCGTTAAAATACATGTGGAGCAGTTTAATAAGCGATATTTGCAATAATAAACAGCGCAGTCGTAGGTGTTCAGTATAGTCTATGATGTTGTTTGTAATGTGAGCTCTGTGGGCGATATGTCACGTGTGATAACGTTAAAGTAGGCTGTATTAAATGAAGCCTCAGTAATGTCTTCTCTCGTCAACTCACATTTGATCCTATCAGCTTCTTACAGGCTATCGCAATAACTCATCAATTAAAGCTTTTTTAAACCTTGTGCATTAAATAAAAAATGCAAGAGCGTGTTACGCTCAAAAAT
The DNA here is from genome assembly GCA_032359395.1 of Enteromius anoplus. NCBI lineage: Eukaryota > Metazoa > Chordata > Actinopteri > Cypriniformes > Cyprinidae > Enteromius > Enteromius anoplus. The sequence continues at coordinate 17,314,252 of JAUMHG010000045.1, read as the reverse complement.
GCATTAGAAAAATCACAAACAGACATTTCCACATTATATCGACCTTTTAAGTGTTTGGCGAAAAATTTTTTTATCCTGCTAACCCACCTTCTTGTAGATACCCGTCGATATCTCCAGATTCAAATGTATTTCTGCTTCATTCTCAACCTTTATTTCCCCAGTTTCGGTCTGTGCGCTATTTTATTCCAAATACGAGAACAACGCTTTAGAAACGGAAACAAGATGGCTAAATGTGGCCGTAACCGTGGAAGAAAGACCACCATTTACGCATCCAGAGGTGAACAGAAGATGAATTCATAGAGGACAGCGATGAAACAACAATGGTTGTCCGTTATCGCGGCGTCTCATTGAGGTCTTGCTGGAGGAGGAGGATGAATGAGCATCATATGACGGGAGGCTGGGTTCAGATCTCCCTCTCTCTCTCTCTCTCTCTCTCTCTCTCTCTCACTCACGCACTCTCTCTCTCCCAGATGAGGTTGTAAATCTGTACTTTAATTTGCTACAACTCACCCAGTTTATAAATGGGTGGTTCTATAATTGTTGGTACATTTGGTGTCCCGTCAAAAATAAAGAAAAAAAAGTTTTCAGCTTTTTTTTTCAAGTGGTTATATTTTTTATCATTTTACTTTATTTATTATTATTCTTTACTAATTGCTATGAATTAAAAGATGTTACAGTCCATAAAAATATAATAATTCATATTAAAAAGTGTCTTAAATAGCTGAAAATCATAATTTCTTCTTGTCCAAATTAGTCAGTGTATTTTTCCATCATCTATCAATGTGCAATCAAACTATTTTACAGTACTTTAACCAAAAAAAACAAAAACCCTAAACAGTTTTCTTAGAAAGATGTTTGTCCCAAAATCTTGCGTCAACTTTGTTACCACACCACATTTTTCCTTTAAATTGGGGGAATTCTCTTTCAAAATTGTGTAAGTTATAGGAAATGATGTGACTTTTTTACTCTGATAAGAAGCACTGAAAAATATCTCTGCTTTCTGTGAGAAAATATTGGTAACAGACGGGGACACCAAACGTTCCTGCAATTATAGAATAAGTCTTATATTAACTCAGTTTTATAGATGTGTGATGTGTATAGATGTGGCCTAATGTGCTTCACGAGTTCGCTCTTTCTCATTAATAAATAGTTAAATAGAATAAAAAAGAAGCAGATGTGGCGTGCCGTTCGGGAAGCGAGCCAGTAGAGCAGCGAGCCCCGAAACCTGGTGGGCCAAGCCCTAACGAGGGCAAGGGTTTGGTGCCTGGCTCAGCCTCCGACTGCCCCCCGGACGAGGAAGATTTCTAGCGGAGGAGTAGGGGAGGGGGAGGGATTGCAAAAAGAGCGAGATACTGAAGGGTAGGAGACGGGTTTATTTATAGTTGGTGAGAAGGCTGTGATTGGTTGGGAGTGGCAGGAGATGATTAGGAAATTAGGAACAGCTGTGATTAACTAGAATTACCACTCCCCCCGAAACTTTTTTATTATCAAAACATGCACTTCACGAGTTCGCTCTTTCTCATTAATAAATAGTTTGATAGAATAAAAGAAGCAGATGTTGCGTGCCGTCCAGGAAGCGAGCCGGTAGAGCGGCGAGCCCCGAACCCTGGTGCGCCGAGCCCTAGCGAGGGCAAGGGTTCGGTGCCTGGCTCAGCCTCCGACTGCCCCCCAAAGAAGCAATAAGTGAGGATGGCTGCCCAAATCTGCTGCCCCCCAAAAAGACTGGAAATAAGTTTGGCTGCATGGTAGGCGACTCGACCTGTAGGAAAAGCAGAACCATAGGTTAGAACAGCATGGCAAAATAAGTCAGTTAGTTAAAAATATAGGGCTTGGGTAGGGACTTTGGGTTATGCTGGGGAATCGGCTTAGGGATTTGCAGAGGTGGTGCTTACGTCTGAAGCGGGAGTTGGGATATGGGAGGCTCTGCGGAGACAAAAAGCGGAGGGAATGTTTTTTTTTTTTGTCCTTTGGGATGCGGCTGCGGGAATTGTTAGGTGTTCCCCTGCGGGGGAGGAAAGCTGCTTCTGCGGAAGCGGGTTTGCAAATTCTGTTGGAAATTTATAGGATGCTGCTGCGGGAGCTGATCTTGCGGTTCAGTTGGAATTTTGAGGGAAGCTGCTGCGGGAGCTGGTTCAAAGGTGAGCCTCTGAGAAAAGGAAAAACTTGTTTCTGCGGAAGCGGGTTTGCATTATGCTGTTGTGGATTGGTTGTACTGTGATCCTCTAAGAAGAGGGGGAAGCTTGCTTCTGTGGAAGCGGGTTGCGTGCATTTATTTATTTTATTTTTTGGAGGCTTAAGGCTTTGGTCTAGAGAGGGCTTGCAAAAGGGTAGCTAGGTCTGAGCGGATGTAGTTTTTGAACACATCCGAGTCCGGTGTTTTTTCTGTCTCTTCATTAATCTCTCAGCTGCTGCTAGTTGCAACCAGTGCGCTCTGCGCGGCTCTCTACACACCTGTTTTCTGTCAGCGCTGATTAGCGTCTCTATTTCTCCCTGTGTGCCTTGGCTGTCTTTGTCTGACGATTAATGTGTCTACCCATTGAGTCTGTGACCGTGTCCATCCCGTTTGCTATCTGCACCTGTGAAGCTTTCCACCTTGTCTTGTCCTGTCCTGTCCATCAGTCTGGTCCTTACATTTTCACCTGCTTAATTGTGTTTTTGCTCAGAACAACCTGAGACCTGTCGCTGGACAGAGGAGTCCGCCGCAGCCGGAAATCGCTCTTTCTCCAGCTCTATGGTGAGAGGAGAACGCATCAATCGCAAGCCAGAGATTCACCGGGGAGAACCCACATTTCGTTTTCTGAATTCCCTTGAGGACTTTTTCTGTTTTTTCCCTGCGCACAGAGTGCGGCAGGTTTTTGTTTAAAGACTGTTTTTGTTTCTTTTCATCTTTCCCTAACCGGTATGCAGTGTGTGTCAGTTATCGCCTGTTTTGCCTTTGGATCACCAGTGATCTTTTCTGCACGCTGTGAGCGGCAGCTTTTCTGTTCAAGAGACTTTCAAAATAAAGACATTATATTTTTGTACCTGAGTTTCCCCTTGACTGATTCTGCCCGCACCTGACAGAATCGTCAGACCATCATCATGGAATCTGGGGAGGAATCACATGTGCCAAGGAGTGATGCTGGGTCGACAACAGGAGGAGTTGTCCACAGCCCGTCTTGCCATCGATTACCTATCTGCTCAGGTCAGAGAACTCACTGCTCAGCTTACGGGCTGGACCGGCAGAGGATCACAGAAGGATTAGAGCCCCGGAGCCTCGCATTAATAATCCTCCATGTTATTCGGGACAGCCCGCTGAGTGTCGGGCGTTCCCCATTCAGCGTGACGTAGTCTTCTCATTACAGCCATCTACATACGCCGAGGATCAGGCGCACATCACCTTTGTTCTGTCCCTCTTGGTCGGCAGAGCTCACGACTGGGCCGTGGCAGTCTGGCAGGCTGAGGCTCGTTGTTGTTCCAGTTACACCCTGTTCCGTGTGGAGATGGTAAAGACTTTTGAGTGTTCCGCGTCTGGCTTGGAGGCGTCCCGTCAGCTAATCTCTCTGCGCCAAGGGAGGCGGTCGGTGGTGGATTATGCCATAGAGTTCCGCACCCTCGCTGCTTCGTGCGAGTGGAACGAGCAGGGCCTGACTGCCCGCATCTTGGAGGGTCTTGCTCAGGACCTGAAGGAGGAGGTTCTTGCCAGAGAGCTTCCAGGTCACCTGGAGGACCTCAGTGAGCTGGCTAATCAATTGGACCACTCCTTTGATTGACGTCGTCGGGTGCGCCGAGGAGGACACGTCACGCCTTTCTTCACCTTCTTCAGCTCCGCACGCTGAGGAGCCCATGCAACTGGGGCGTTTTCAAATTTCCCCTGAGGAACGTCAGCATCGCATACAGGGGGCTCTCTGTATGTACTGTGATGCTAAGGGTCATCGGGTAGTCACCTGCCCGGTAAAAGCCAACGCTCATCAGTAGAGAGGAGAGTACTGGCGAGCACTACCCCTTCTCGTCCGCTAGAGGGCAGAACCACCTTGCCTGTGACTATCCGTTTAGGAGGTACTGTTCATTCCTGTTTTGCTCTCATTGACTCTGGGGCCCAGGATAATTTTCTTGATTTTAAATGGGCCAAACAGCAAAATATCACTTTACTTGATTTGGAGACACCTTTTGATCTGTATGCTTTTAATGGAGAAAGCTCAGGTTCGGTTTTCTACTTTGCCTGTGAATTTAGTAGTCTCTGGTAATCATCAGGAATCTATTTCTTTTTTTGTTTGTGACTCTCCCTCTGAACCAATTATTTTGGGTCATCCTTGGTTAGTTAAACATAACCCTCAGATTAACTGGGAGAAGAACGTTATTCTGTCGTGGGGGGTTGCTTGTCATGTTAAGTGTCTTGTCTCTGCTATGTCTCCCTTGTCTTCTGTTTCTGTGTTACAGGTAGATCCCAGTGATTTGTCAGGGGTTCCGGAAGAATACTTGGATTTGCGGTTTTCAGCAGGTCCCGGGCAGCCTCCCTACCTCCTCACAGTCCTTATGATTGCGCCATTGAATTGGTACCTGGCAGTACACCTCCACGCGGTCGCCTGTATTCTTTGTCAATTCCTGAGCGCCAAGCCCTGGAGACCTATTTGGCTGAAGCGCTTGCCACAGGTACTTTCGTTCCGTCTACGTCTCCCGCTGGCGCTGGATTTTTCTTCGTTAAGAAGAAAGATGGATCTTTGCGTCCTTGTATAGATTATCGAGGCTTGAATGACATCACTGTGAAAAACCGGTATCCCTTGCCCTTGATGTCATCCGCCTTCGAGATCTTACAGGGCGCAAAGATTTTCACTAAACTAGACCTACGTAACGCCTACCATCTACATCGCATAAGACAGGGAGATGAATGGAAGACCGCCTTTAACACCCCTCTCGGTCACTTTGAATATCGTGTCCTTCCGTTCGGTCTGGTCAACGCTCCAGCTGTTTTTCAGGCCCTTGTTGATGACGTCCTTCGCGACATGCTTAATATCTTTGTCTTTGTGTACCTAGACGATATTCTGATTTTCTCTTAATCCCTTCCTGATCATGTCCAGCACGTCCGCCGGGTGCTACGGAGATTATTAGAGAACCGTTTATTCGTCAAAGCTGAGAAGTGTGCTTTTCACGTCGAGTCAGTCTCCTTTTTGGGGTCGATCATTTCTGCCCAAGGTAAAAAGTATGGATCCCACAAAGGTGCACGCGGTTCTCGAATGGCCAGTTCCCGATTCCCGCCTGGCTCTTCAGCGTTTTCTGGGCTTTGCAAGTTTTTGTAGGCGATTTATTCGCAATTTTAGCCAGATCGCTGCCCCGCTCTCCGCGCTCACATCAACCAAGGTGGACTTTGTCTGGTCCAAATCCGCTATGGACGCGTTTGAGCGGCTTAAGAGGGAATTCACCTCTGCTCCCATCCTTTCCACCCCGGATGCATCCAGGTCTTTCATGGTAGAGGTGGATGCATCTGAGGTGGGTGTGGAAGCTATTCTCTCTCAACGCTCTCCTAGTGACAATCTTTTACATCCCTGCGCCTTCTTTTCTCACCGGTTATCACCCGCAGAGCGCAATTAAGATGTCAGGAACCGCAAGCTGCAGGGTGATATGGCTATACACAGCCATATCACCCTGCAGCCCAAGCCTGGTTGCCCACTGAAGCTAAGCAGGGTTGAGCCTGGTCAGTACCTGG
>JAUMHG010000045.1:17285800-17308469 GCA_032359395.1 Enteromius anoplus | reverse complement strand
GGAGTTCTGTCGTCAGATTGGCTCCACAGCCAGTCTGTCGTCAGGATTCCATCCACAGACCAACGGTCAGGCCGAGCACACTAACCAAATTCTTGAGCGCTTGCTCCGTACTCTTGTTGCCCACAATCCCTGAACTTGGCGCGATCAATTAGCATGGGCAGAATACGCCTATAACACCCCTCCTTCATCCGTTACGGGATTCTCTCCGTTTCAGGGATCCCTGGGCTACCAGCTGCCGCTATTTCCCGATCAAATAGGGGAATCGACCGTTCCGTCCGTTCAGTCCCTTATGAAACGTTGTCGCCTTACCTGGAGAAGAGTTCGTAGAGCTCTTCTCGTAACCCGTGATCGGATGTGTCGCTCCGCTAATCGCCACCAGTCCAGAGCTCCTCGCTGTATTTGTGGCCAGAGAGTCTGGTTATCGACTCGCAACCTACCTCTTAAGACCACGTCTCGCAAATTAGCTCCTAAATTTATTGGCCCTTTTTCTATCACAAGGATTATCTCGCCTGTAGCGGTTCGCCTCCAATTGCCTAGCTTTCTCCGACGTGTTCACCCCATATTTCATGTCTCTTGCATTAAACCCGCCATCCCTAGATCTAACCGTTCCCTCCCACCCTCCCCTCCTATCCAGGTGGATGAGCCTCCTGTCTTTAAAGTTAAGAGGTTGTTAGCCGCTCGTCCTCGGGGTAGGGGTTTTCAGTATCTGATTGACTGGGAGGGGTACGGCCCAGAGGAGAGGTGCTGGGTTCCGGCCCGGGACATTCTGGACTGCTCGCTCATCCAGGATTTCCATAGATCCAATCAGACCTCTTCCTTGGGAGCGCCGGGAGGCCCTCCTCGGGGGAGGGGTACTGTCATGAGCCGGGTTTGATTTTGTTTTCTCTTTGGTGTTTTTTCTGTCTCTTCATTAATCTCTCAGCTGCTGCTAGTTGCAATCAGTGCGCTCTGTCAGTGCTGATTAGCATCTCTATTTCTCCCTGTGTGCCTTGGCTGTCTTTGTCTGACGATTAATGTGTCTACCCATTGAGTCTGTGACCGTGTCCATCCCGTGCACAGAGTGCGGCAGGTTTTTGTTTAAAGAGTGTTTTTGTTTCTTTTCATCTTTCCCTAACCGGTACGCATTGTGCGGCAGTTATCGCCTGTTTTGCCTTTGGATCACCAGTAATCTTTTCTGCACGCTGTGAGCGGCAGCTTTTCTGTTCAAGAGACTTTCAAAATAAAGACATTATATTTTTGCACCTGAGTTTCCCCTTGACTGATTCTGCCCGCACCTGACAGCTGAGATATCCTTTTATTGAGCTAGTCTGGAGGAATCGTAATGTATTAAGGTAAGACATGAATGAGGTAATGGTTAGAAGGGAATAGTCAGGGAACGGCAGGTTGTAGCTTAAATGGAAAATTTTAAATGCTTTCCAAGCGGTGAGGTATGATTGCAAAGTTCTCGGGGCTACGGCCCGTAGCATCGAGTTGAGGGAATGCTCTAGAAGAGGTCTTACGGCATAGCTTAAGGGAATATTAGCTGAAACTAGGGAGGAACTTGTGTCGGCAGGGGGCTGGCATCTGGCGCCAGCGTCCTGAATTTCTGGAAAAGAAAGCGAGACAGTGAGTCAGCAATGGTATTTTCTTTTCCGGGGATGTCTTTGGCAGTAATGACAAATTGGTTGAGAGCGGAGATCCAGACAAGGCTTTTGAGGAGAGGCATTATAGAGGGGGAATGGGAGCTGTGCTTATTTATGCAATGGACTGTGGCTTCATTGTCGCAATGAACGACTATGCAGGAGGCGGTTCATTCTTTACCCCAGAGGGCTGTGGCGACCACTATGGGGTATAATTCAAACAGGGCACTGGAGGCTTAGTGGGGCGGGGTCTTGGCTACTGCAGTGGGCCAGGGGAGGCGAACCATCGGTTACGATAGAAGCCTCCGAAGCCTGTGGAGGGAGCGGCGTCAGTGAATAAATGGATGTCAACGGGGTAGGCTGGGCAATCTTTATAGAAAAGAAAAAGAAAAAAAAAGAGAGAGAGTGGCTGTTCCATTGGGAGAGGAAAGAAATCCATAGATGGATTTCTTGGAGGCAGGGTTCAGTTAGGGTTATGTTGTCATTGAGGGAGGGAACGGAGGTGGCTAGAGTGAGCAGGCTGGATATGAAAGGTTGCCCCTGAGGAATAATGCGCATGGCCTCAGATTAAAATGCCTCAGATTTGAGTGGAGTTCTCGTTTGGAGCACTGGGGTTGGGTAAGGAAGTTGGAAGAGATCGAGGTGATTCTACCCAATTTCTCTTTGGGGAGGGATGCTTTGAATTTCTGGGGGTCGAGGTTAATACCCAAAAATTTGACGCAAGTGCTGGTACCCAAAGTTTTTTCTTGGGCAATGGGGATTCCTTGTTGGTTAAAACTTTGAGGACAGTTGATAGGCTGGAGGGGCGTGGGGAGGGGAGATGACGAGGAAGTCATCGAGGAGGTGGATAAGGTGGTGGATCTGATAATTATTAGACAGAATCCAGCAAATGGCTTCGGAGAGCATGCCGAATATTTTGGGACTGGTTTTGCAACCGAAGGCAAGGCGAACGGCGAAATAGAAATTAATTCGCCATTTTATGCCAAAGAGGTGCCAGAAATGGGGGTGTATGGGCATGATTTTAAAGGCAGAAGTAATGTCTACTTTGGCTAGCCATGCGCCTCTGCCTACTTCTTTAATAATCTCAATAGCTTGGTCGAGGGGAATCAGGCTATTTATGCTGGGGATGCAGGAATTATGCGGGGATGAGAGGTCGATGATGAGCCTCTTTTTTCCTGAGTATTTACGGGTTGCAATGGCGATTGGGCTGACCCGAAAAGTACTGAAAGACGGGGAGGGAAAAGGGCCGATCATGAAAGTGGAGTGCAATTCTTTTTGATTAGAGTATCCACAGTGTCACGCTCTGTGGTGGCTGAAAGGAGGTTGGGACAGATGTGAGACTGGGTGGAAATGCAGGAAATTCTGGGAAGGAAACCTTGAGTTAGACCTGATAACATATAATTTGGTGGAATTTAGGATCAGGATGGAATGTCAATTCAGCAGACAAAATAGAAACATTGGCAGGAGAATTTTTTTTTGTATTTTCGCTTTGCAACGACGATGGGGCTGACCCGAAATACATTGAAGGGAAAGGGCCGATCATAAATGTGGAGTCTAATTCTTTCTTGATTAGAGTATCCACGGTGTCGGGTTCGGTGGTGGCGGATTGGAGGTTGGGGCAAATTTGGGACAGTGTGGGAATGCAGGAACCACCGGGATGGAATCCTTGTGACAGACCTAATAACAGATTTTGAGAGAAGTTAGGAGCAGGGTGGGATGACAATTCAGCAGACAAAATAGAGACATTGGGTGCATTTACATGTTTTCAGTTATTGGCTGCTGGACAGCTTGGTATATAAATGCAAGTGGCTTTCATTAGATGTAAAATAAATGTAAGCAGCGGATGGTGGTTTGGTAATGCACCTGAGCTCTTTCTGAGTCCATAATTTGTCCTATGCAGAGCGGTATGTGGTTATGGCAGTAGAAAATTAACTACGATTCTTAGCGAATAAGAATATGGAGATAGCATGTAAACAGGAGTGAAACTTGCTCTAGACATGTAAATTATAATGCGATTAAGTCTTTACTCTGATTATTGGAAATAATCGCATTATTTGCACACCTGTAAACGTAGTCGTTGACAGGAGACAATAATTTACACATATATATATATAATAAGTCAAAGAAAACATGATTTAAGTGCGTTAAAATACGTTACATGACCATGGAGAAGTAAAGAAATGCCGTGCTGGCGTCATGAATACGGGGCTTGCGTATGGCTTCATCTGGTGGCGCCGGCCATTTCCGCACTACCTTGCAATTGGGAAATGGCAACGCTGGGCTTTGGTTTGCTTTCAGGCTGAGGAATATGGCGGAGGGCCGGCGAGTGATGAGTAATGTGGATTCTTTCATTTGGATTGCTTTGGCGGATGGCGACTAGAATGAGAACTAAGAGCGTGGAGGCATGCGACCTCCAATGAAGCCAGCGGGCTCCCGTAGAAATTCAGGCTGGCTGGCTGAAAGGGTGGCGGCTGGGTTCTCTTGGCGTCTCTCTGGGGAAGTTGTTGTGAGCTTTGCTGTTGCAAAAAGAGCAAGATACTGAAGGGTAAGAGAGGGGTTTATTTATAGTAGGTGAGGAGGCTGTGATTGGATGGGAGTGGCAGGAGATGATTAGGAAATTAGGAACAGCTGTGTTTAATTTGAATTATCGCTCCTCCCGAAACTTTGTTATTATCAAAACATGCATTAATGATTATGGTATTTTCTTTTGTTTTTCTGTGGCATTTGTTTTCTTTCATCCATACAATTCCCTTTATTAGGGATTTGATTAGAAAATAACCCAATGTATTGTATCTCTCAATATAAATTTTACATTATTGTGAAAATATAATACTTGTGTTAAATAAGTTTTAAGGATTGCAAGGATGTGGAAAGACACTGCTTTCAAATGGAAGCTTTTGATCCTTTGCCTTTGTCAGAGTGACCTGGACTACAATGTGTAAGAAATGGATGCTGTACTACGGAATCAAACATCTCTTGAAGCCTGACTGCACATACATTACATAATAGCATTCTTCCCCTTGAATCACATCGAGGAAATAAATTTGAAATGAAAATTCAGTGCATACTTTTACATTAACACACAGTATATATCAGCTTCTTACTTTTTGCAGGGCATGTATCAGTTGTATAATTTGTATCAACAAATGTAATTTCAATGCACATTTAGATACATACATGTAACATTATACAAATTACAATTCAGTTTTGCATCATCATACATTTTATTTGTAAATACATTGTTAATATAACATCCTGTTAATAGAAAAAAATATATTAATGACTGAAAACACACAATCCATATTTTAAATAATTAGTTTATGGCAGAATACATGGTATTAGCCTTACTCCGGTTTTGATTTTTGTTTTACACAGCTTTTACATAAAAAGTTGTTTCTTACAACAAGTGAAATATTTGATTTGATTCCAGGGCAATAAAAGGGAGGAGCCTGACACTGCACTGAATATCAATAGTGAGAGAAGCAGTAATATATAAGGAAAAACAGGAAATGATTACAATCCCTTCCTTATTTCTGCATTGAGCCAGTTGACCTGGAAGTAAAATATAACAGTAAACATCCAACCTACTCATTCACGCCAGCCTCAGGTACATCCATGCCTCTACTGATCTGCTTCATGGAGCTCTGGGGACATCTCCAGAACTTTAGCATCAGAGCAGACAGCAGCTCTCCTACCTGCTTGTACACTGCAGATTCCTTCCCTCTCTTATGCTGGTATATTTGACACACCTCCCAAAAAAAAATAAAGAAAAAAGATGGATATGACCTAGTCTATACACTAAGTCTGTGATTTAAGAATTTTAGGTTGTCTTTTTCTTCTATTAGAATACAGTTATATTTAATTAATCTCAATACCTAAAATAGTAACATACACTACAAATATTCAAAATACTGACTGTAATTATTAACAATGGCAAGTACCACTTAAATTTTGTTTAGAAAATGTAAACATTATCACTTCCTTTTATTATTGTAATTTTTGATAGGATAATTTTAATTTTGTAAATAAATGCTTTTCCTTTTTAAGCAAAACTGCGAAGAACAAGAACACAAGGCTGTAAAGCTTTTAATGACTGAGACTTTCTCTAATTAAATAAATCACTTCTTAACAATAAAAATGTTTTAAACAATGAATGAATAGTAATTGAAATATGAGAAAATATTACACTGTAAGAAATAACTGTAATTTTACACGTGAAATCTTGTAAAATTGCTACAGTAAAAACTGTTAATGGGTTAACAGTAAATCCCTGTCCCATATACAGAGGAAAACTGTAAACATCTAATCAGACATTTTTTATGTAAATTTACAGTAAAATGCTGATAATTGTAACAGTTTTTACAAGTAAATAAAACAACTCAATGTATAATTTACATTTGAAAACTGTAAACTGAAATTCCCAGAATTCCCTGCGTGACACTCCACATTTGAAAGTATTTTGCTGATAATTTTTGTTATCAGTTATGTCCATTTGGCCATTACGTTACATCTTCTGTTTAATGAATGTTTAATTCATTATTTAAGTTTCATGTGTGTTACCATGCTGGTGTTTTGTGTTTGCATGAATGACTCTGTGCACCTTCTATATGCTAGTATATACTAGCTTGTTGAAAAACTACTTGCTCTTTCATGTGGCACCCTTTCACTACCACTATTATTGAGGTTGTCAGTATGTTAAAGACACAAAAAAGATTTTAATAGCAGTGTGCATTATTGAATTTACTGGTTTACATTCAAATTCTTTTGTTAGCAAATTACAGTTTAATATTGTATTCTGACAATGGTTATGGTAAAAGTACAAAAACCTGTAATTATAAAAAAAAAAAAAAGTATAATTACAGTAATAACCTTTATTATCTATGTTTTTTTTTCTGATAGTCCTTTTATGTTTTTTAAACAGACATTTTCTGTCGCCCTCGCTGCCAGAAAATTAGTTTTTTTTTTATTATTAAATTTTTTTTTTTTTTTTTACAATGTACAGACAATTAAATAATGTCACTCACTACCATCTGTCACATGGTGAACTTTCCCAGCTAAAATAAATTCCTTGTTCATCTTTATGTCTTTCCATGTACCCCCATGAGAACACAGTTCAACCCGGTATAAACACCACTTTCCCTATTTTGGACTGAATTTGGCATGACTAGATATACTGTACAAATTATGATAAAAAGCTTCCTTATATATCACTAGCTTATGGCAGAGGCATGATAAAAGTTGCATTTAGTTCACAAAATTTAGATTTAACATTGTTTGAAAGTTAGTCTTTCCCAACTTTACTTAATGTCTGATATCATAGCGGGCAAACCATGGATTGACTCCAGTCAAAGAATCAAGCACAGAAGTGTCTATCCAATAACACTGTTATTTATTCCAGGCAAGCAGCATCATTTACTAATTATAGCATGTAAATGGAGGTAGGATACCCATTGCGTTGTGGTCTGTAAAGACAATATAATAAAAAAATACAATGTAGAATGGAAGTTATTATGTTCCAATTTGCACAATGTAAAACTGAAACCAAATTACAAATACACTAAATTAGCGAAATACTGATATAAATCAAGTAAAGCAACAAAGAAGCAGTATTAAATATATTATATCAACATCACAGCTGGGAAACGGTACGAAATTTGCAAGTTACAATGTGAACAGCCCACTCATATTAATTAGCATGTGTTTTCCGTTCGTGCGGAAATGGCTGCGAGATATAGTTCCGGGCGGACTTTCTAACACTGTTTGTACATTACAAGTTTTATAGCGTGAATATTCTTTATTTGCTATGAATAATCTTATGCTGTTTATTTTTATATCAACCTAATTCCAGTTTAAATTTTCTATACACTGCAAAAAAATGCTTTTTAAGACTAGATTTTTTTGTCTTGTTTCCAGCCAACATATGTTTTAACCCCTAGGTGGTGAGGGTTGGGCAGAGCTCAGTGTCCGGCCACGTGCACCACGGGAGGAAGGTGAGATGAGTAAATTGATTGTTTAAATAGCGCTTCCAGCGATACACGCTGTACTGAAGCATTGACCATTAACGAAATAGGAGAATGGGATAAATACGAGATAAACAATTTTGTATTAATTGCAATGACCGTCTTTGAACCAAACGGCGATGATTACTGGAAATTAGGTGTCCCCAACTAAGCAAGCCAGAGGCGACAGCGGCAAGGAACCAAAACTCCATTTGTAGGGGAATGGAGAAAAAAACCTTGAGAGAAACTTAGCTTAGTTGGGGCCAGTTCTCCTCTGGTCGGACACCCAACACTGAATTTGCAGGGGTTTTTTTTCATTTTTTTAAATATATATCGAGGCCTGGAGGCGGAGTAAGGGGCTATTTAAAGGAAAACCTCTTAGCTCTTATAGGGTAATCAGATTGGAGAACGAGGCAGGAGCTGCGGTTAATCACATGTTGCTCCTAAAAATTTGTTTGCAAACATCATTAAAAATTCTTAAATCGAATTCTTAAATCTTTCTAGACAAGTAAAAATTATTGTCTTGTTTTCAGAAAGAAATTAAGTCAAAATTAAGTGACATTTTGCTTCAAATAAGCAAAATAATCTGCCAGAGGGGTAAGCAAAATAATTTTATTTTCTGCTTGAAATACGATTATTTTGCTTACCCCTGTCACGGATCTGTAGTAATACGAGGCGTGGACGAAGCACTGAAGTGTTAACATTCACTTTTAATGAAACTAGACAGAGATAATGTTACAGACATCCATTCAACATTGACGATCGACACACAGGACAGAATACACAGGGCTTAAGTACACTGATAGACGAGGCTAGAACTACACACACATGGGGAGCACGGCTGGACACTAATCAACAAAATAAACACTCAACGAAACTAGGACAGGAATAACCAAATATGGGCATAGAGACACGAGGAGCAAAACACAAGGCACACTAAACACAGACATGGGCGTGACAACCCCATTGGCAGATAATTTTCCTTATTTCAAGTTAAACTCACTTAATTTTAGGTTGTTTTTTTTTTCTTCAAACAAGACAATCCTACTTGATTTAAGAATTTTTAGATATTTTGGCTGGAAACAAGACAAAAAAATCTAGTTTTAAAAAGCATTTTTTTTGCAGCGTAGTAATAAAACACTAGAATTATTTAAAAGCAACTAACCCCTAACCCAATAGAAAGTACATGTAGTTATTACGCAGTAATAATACTTTCTTAATTACTGATTATATACTTACAGTAATTACATTGTAACAACATCACTTTAAAATAAAATGTAACTTTAGTAGTGTTTTTAACAAAAAGACAGCATCATTCGTCTTATTAAAGACAAACTGTATATGTAATCAGAAAGTCAAATGAAAGGCTGTTTGATTCCTTTACTGAGCTACCCTAATGATAAATAAACTAAAACTAATACAAAACCATGCAGGGGTCACACAAAAGGATATGTACAATGGCATATATATATATATATATATGCTATTTGGAGCTATGAAGGAGCAACTAATTTCAGTACAATTTTTTGCATAATACTACTTGTTTCACCTTCATGTGACTTATTGAGGAGATGAGTGCTGTTAATAATGTAAGTCTTTATTTTAAAATATTTACAGTTTGGCATGCATTTCAAACCAAGAACAAACTAACACGCCTTTTATAAACCTTCCCAGCTCAGAATAATTTACTTGATAAAAGAAAAAAACTCCCGCCCTGTCACATGTCTGTCTAGTCTCAGTCTTGTTTTCGTATCTCTTTGTGTTTATTTAGGTCTTTCCCCAAGTGTTCTGCCCTTATATGGTTTTTCCTGTGATTCCCTGTGATTATTAGTTAATTATGTTCCACCTGTTTCTCCCCAGCTGTCCTCCCTTTAGTCATTAGTTCGCAGTGTTTAAATACCTGTCCTTTTGAGTTCTCCCTGGTCTGTGATTCTTGTTACTTATGTTATATTGTGCGTGCTAATGAAATCTACAGCATTTGTCATTAAAAGACATTGATTGTTCACTCCCGTTCCTGAGTGTCTGTTCTCCGCAAAATGAAAATGTTACACGCCCAATATAAATCTGGTACAAGGAGATGTAAGTAGCATCCCAAGCTTATTTATGATCTTTTATCTCTCTGCCAGTAATAATGGCAATAGTGGTGCACAGATGCTTATCCATCAGTCTGTCTGTCTGTCAGTCACAAAAACAATTAAGTTGTATCATTCTGTCGATCCAGAATTATGGTACACTGAAAAGATATGTCACTCCAAACAAGTTGTAGCTGCATTGGCATGTATTTATTAGTGCATAATACAGTTTTGCACATTTCATAAAGAAGTTCATATATATATATTCCTTTTTTGTTTCACTTGAAATACATATACACACAAAGTGCTTTGGTAAACTTAGACAAGTGAATTAAATCAATTTTTCTTTCTATTCAGTGAGCTACATGAAGGATAAAGCAAATGTTCTTAATACAGTATGTTGTCAGTTGAGGCTCTATTATTTAAAGACTTTCTTCTACAACAAATTATGTTGTTTGCATGGTAAAAGTCATTGTTGACGCTCCTTATCTGCAAGTCTCTTTGCCTTGTTCTGCAGGTAGCGTGCTTTCCCTTCTTCAAATCGCTTCTGTTCCTCTTCACCTTCCAGCTGCACAAAGATAAAAGATGCATTTTACACATGGGCACCGTTAAGTTGGATATAGTAGTGTCCTGGAAACCCTGCGCTTTTGAAGGTCAAACACATATAATAGAAAACCAGTGAATTGTTAAGAACATTATCAGAATATGTTCACACAAGCACTTCCTCATTTTATGTTCTCCAACCCTTTAAACATCCTGTCAACTGCAGTGGAAGTTTGTAGATGTGTTTATCTTGCTGTTCTCCATAATAAATAATGCAAAAGTAACTTTACACACAGAACACAGAGAACTTTACTGGTGAAAACATGTTATCATTTTGTCTGGACTGTATCGATATCTAATTGCTACTGGGTGTCTGTAAAAATTTTTACTTTCTGCCATATTCACATGCCAGGTCCATCTATTTAAAAACTGTGATTCTGTTTGAATGTGTAAATTTCAATATGCGTTATAAGTGTAATAACTGTGAACTTACACGCACAAACAACCAAGATTAATGAATGCTGTATAATATAATGCTTTTTATGAGTTTGTGTTAGCTAATTCATAAATCAAACTAACACAGATTGTGAGGTAACACGTTGATTAATGTTAACAAAGATTACTTAAATAGTGCAAAGAAAATATTAATGAAGGGTGGGGGTTTGACAGAAAACCTGCTGCAATACAGCAAAATCCTGTTTATCATTTCACAAGCCCTGAAACATTCTTCTCAGGGCTTCTTCTTTTTCTGCGAGGCCTGCTTTTCTTTGAGGAGGATCCTCAGATCTTTATGCTCTTTAGTAGGCCCCGCAACAGAGCGCTGCCATCCACCCTGATGTTGTGGTGGGGCTCTCATGGCAACGCTCTGCTTCTGTGTCTCCCTATATGAGGAGCTGGTACTCACACGGGCCTGTCCACGCCCAGCAGACCCGTGAGTTGGAGAACGGCGAGGGAGAAACTGCTGAAACGCCGTCGCTTGATGTCGCGCCTCCTGGTGCTTGTCGACGACAGTATTAACTGATTTTCTGAACAGGCCCTGAGGCGCAAGTGGGGCGTCCATCAGGCAGACTCTTTCCTTTTCCTTTAATTCGGACAGAGTCTGCCAAAGATGCCTCTCTATGGCCACCATAGGTGCCATAGACCTGCCAATGGCGCGGGCGGTCTCTTTGGTGTCACGTAGAGCGAGGTCAGCGGTTCTCCTGAGCTCTTGGATGTCATCAGAGCTCACTTGCTCGCCTTCGTCCAATTCTCGCAGCAGGTCGGCTTGGTACGCCTGTAATAGGCCCATAGTGTGCAGGCATGCACCAGCCTGACCCGCTGCCGAGTACCCCCTGCCCTCCAGCACAGATGTAGCTCTGAGCGGCTTGGAGGGCAGGGTAGGAGCCTTCAAAGTCGATGCCGTTGCAGGAGAAAGATAGCCCGCGAGCGTCTGTTCTACCTGTGGCATCGACTTATAGCCGTTCTCACTCATCCCAGCAACATTGCCATAGCAACCAGACGCTGGGATGAATAGATGGGATGAGAACGGCTTTTTCCATGATCTACACACCTCGGTGTGAAGATCAGGAAAGAAAGGAAGGCTCCTTCTTGAAGGTGGTTGCCGAGCACGCAGAAATCTCTCATCCAATTTACTTTTCTGTGGCGAGGTTTTTACCTCGGCTGGCCAATCGATGTTTAACTTGGCTACAGCACGAGTAACCACCTCCACGAGCTCCTCATATTGGGGTGAGGAGGAGACCGGGGTCTCCACAGCGCTCTCCAACTCTTCACCCTCAGATGAAAAACGTTCTGCTACTTCGCCCTGACGAGGGGAAGTAGCAGAACGCGCTTACTTTCTCGTCTGTCTAGCGCCCGATCCTGGCGCGGAGGAGCGAGATAAGGACTCGTCCGTCTCTGACTCCTCGCGATCAAGATCGGCTTGCGATCCCCACGAGCGCCGCTTATGAAGGCTCCCTCTTCATCAAAGAGAGCCCTCCAGGAGCGTAGCACACGCGGCGGCATCCTCTTACAATGCCTGCAGCTCTCCTTATTATCAGGCTGGAGAGCTGCATCTGCGTGTGTCGCTCCCATGCAGGCAACACTAAGTGTGAGTGTGTCCTCGGGCAAAATGTGGCGTTTACACGGAAGCGCGCACACACACTATAACTTTGTGAGCTGCTTTCACCCCTTTGTCTTTTTTGTTTTTGTTTTGACAGAGACACTTGGAGACAAACACACATAAACACACTGTAAATAATGTTACAATGAGAGAACTATTGTAAAAAAAATGTTGTGAATTCTTAGGGTTTCGATGACATTTAATGTTAACTATCTTTTAATGGAAACATAAAACATTATTTACCCCTTTTACACATTTTCCCTGTGTGTTAACATCAGTAATTTTGACTGTTGTATATAATTTTTGAACACACGTTACCACCCTCTAAATGGTATGTGTAAGTACAATTGTGTAACAGGACATTGGTAACAACACTTTTTTTCCCTTCAATGAGTACTTGTGTAACAAGAATAATACAACAGTATTTATAAGAGTACTTGAAACAGGGTTGATGCAGGGGTAAAGATAGGTAGGTTTAGGGGTGGAAATTGGATCCAGAGGCTGGAAACGGGTAGGTTTAGGTATATGTAAAGCGGGATCTTTAGTTGGTGCACCACCGTACATGATAACACCAACCCCAATTATTATGTGAAGCCTAACTTTCTGGCCGCTACTGTGTATCATCAGAGTAATTACATGGTAAATCCATAGGAATTGTCTAAAAGTAAAGTGTATCCATTTCTTCACCAAAAAGTGCTGTTAGTCCTGTTATATATCTGTACTTTCATTGCCAAATAGTGTTGTTACCAATGTCCTGTTATACATTTGTATTTACACATACTATTCAGTGGGAGCAGTTTTATTTTTCTCTTGGTCAAACGTGCAACATTACTGGCCCTCCCATTTGCGATTGGCTTTTACACCTGTGTGTCGTTTTATCAAAGAAAGGTGGGGGCTCCCCACCGATTCTGGATTTGAGGACTCTGAACTAGGCACATCACAGACTTCTGTTCAGAATGCTAACCTTCAAACACATATCAAAGATAAGGATTAGTTTGTGGCAATAGATCAGGATTAGTTGGTGGAAATAGATCAGGATTAGTTTGTGGATGTGCACTTTTTAATGTCTCAACCCTACCAAGGCACAGGCCATTTCTTTGGTTTGCATTCGAAGGACAGGCATATCAGTACAAGGTCATTCTCTCTGGCTGTCCCTGTCTCATGTCATTATGAATATTGCAGAGGCTGCTCTGGCCCCTCTCAAGGAAGTGGCCCTCCACATTCTCAATTACCTCAATGACTGGCTGATCATAGCTCACTTGCAGGAATTGGTTTGCACACACAAGGACATGGTCCTCAACAACCAAGCCCGATTGAGACTTTGGGTCAACTCTGAAGGAGCAAACTCTCCCATGTGCAGAGTATCTCCTTTTTTTGGTGAGGCTGTGATACATCTAACACATTTGCTAGATTTTAATCTACAAATGGAACAAATCCCTTCTAGAGTTCTGAACATCAGTTCTTGACTCAAGAGACTGGTAGGGATTAGAGCTTGCTACCAGCGCAACTCCTCTCAGGGTGGTTATGCACTTATCCAGTCCAACTCAGGTTAATTTAATAAACTCTGGACTACCCTTCCATCACTTCACTTAGCTAAGTTTGGTGGAGAAACTCACTAGCAGAACCCATTATGAGGTACGTTCTGAAGTGGACAGCACATTGCAGGGCCCAGTTTATTGTGCTGACCACAAGAGTGGACAAAAGTTTGCTACATTTTATGTAACAGAATTGGTTCTAAGTTATGTAGTACCTCTATGCTATTATTAAGACTATAAATTCAGGTAGATAGTATGAAGAAATCAGCTCATGTTGGGGAAAGGAAGCTGACGGTCCTAAGATGTAGAATTTGCATCCCTGTGTCCATTTATGGACCTTTTATGACTAATAGACTTTTGTAGTCGTGAAACAGAGTCATGTGGAGCAGTAACCAGTGCTGCCTATGGTGTGAGGATCGTTTTACGCGTTGTTGCATTTGAACCAATCAGGCGCAAACTACTTGTTACATTTAGCAAATACTCTTTAATACCGCTTTACCCAGCCCAAGAGGTAACTCAAACTGCAACTATGAAAGGCAACTAACACCTCAGGAAGGCAAAACAGGCCTCTGATTCCACGGCACCCGACTGATAACATTGGTTTATTGCCTGAAGGAATTTGAATGAAGCAACTCTGACTAATTCTCCCTTTTGAAAAGACAATGGACTTTTCCCTAAATTAATTCACAGGAAAACTTTCTTTGAGTTAACCCATATCCGTCAGGTCATTGTGTATAATGTTATTGTCCTTGCATATTGTCTTGTGTATGGTATACTGTATTATGCATGTTTATGATAGATAACTAGCTAATATCACCTCATAATATAAACGTGCAAAATTCTGTGTTTTAAGAATCTCTTCTAATTTGTAACAACCTCCAAACCAGTTAATGTGCAAACTACCATGCTTAGAAACAAAGAGCCATAAAAGTTCCCTCCAAAGTATCAGCACACAATTGGCTCTTTGACCCACAAGAGATGTGACCTCAACATGTTCAAAAGGCCCCACGGCAGTGACCCACCTCACTTTTTTTGCTTTGCCCTGGAACCAATGCAACCACATCGGGCGGGCCTAGATGCAACACAGTCTGCAGTCTTTTGGGACACTAAGATGAGAAATTAGTTCCATGGCAACACCTAAGTTCTGAGCCAGACCTTCGCATTCTTGATTTTTAAATTTTACCCAGGATCCATGGATCCAGTCTCTGCATTGGTGGAGGGGAATATTCTAAATATTGCTGTTATTGTACCATGAAATGCAGTTTTAAGAGTATTTCAGGCAAGAATGTAGTTGTTTAAAACACAAATCTGTGGTTTATTAAAAAAAAGAGCGCCTATTTAAAAGTTTGCTACACCGATTTCGGAGCGGTGAGCTCCACGTGAACACCAGGTGCTCAGTGCTCATGTATCCGCCGAGGGCCGCCTCACCGCGGCTAGTAATTCTGACACTTGCCGCTGCCTCCTTATGTCTCTGCAGTGGTTAAACAGGAGGTAAAATTTGTTTTGGGTATATCTCATAGGCAAACTCTGGTTTAATGAATTTATTATGTATTTCCTTTTTATTCCTGTTTTTATGAAAGTACGAAGATGTATCAAACAGAGATGATGATTTTGTCTTCTATTGTTTCTGAAGTCTGCCTCCGCTTGCTAGTAATCACGTCACCACTAGAGCAAGCTCCTGATTGGTTAATCGCGAATTTTCGTCAAAGTTCAGATTTTTCAACTCGAGCGTTACGCGCCGCGTAATTCGGGTGAATCGCGCCATTCGCGCCGCTTAATTCGCGCGATTCGCACCGCAGGATGTCTATTCGCGTCTTTGCATCAACTTAACATGTAATTAACTTGCACTTGACGCTTCATTCGCGTCCGGTGTGAACGCACCATTACACTATATGTTCACTGAATTAACAGATTAGTTGATGGTAATTCTGCTACAGTTACTACTGGCAGCTGATATAAATAATTGCAATTAATAATAATTATTAATAGTTCCCTTTATGAGCTAATATGCTATAGTGTTAAGTAAAAATCATTATGTAACCACTATCCAGTCTAGGCTTGAGTTACAATTGGATCTTGGTGGACTAACATAAGTAAACTGTCCAAAGCCAAAAGATAAAGATCCCAGGACAATGACCAGATACCTCATAGAGGGCAAGAAGAAGACCTTTGGTAGAAAGCCTGGGAAGGGCCTTCTCATTGGTCAAAATGCAGTTTCTGCCCTTCATCCACCAACAGACTGATTCCTAAGGTTTTGGCCTGTCACTGCCATAAAAATTCCCCAGGACCTCTAGATACAGCAGCAGTGGGTGAAACAAAGAGTGATCCCAGAGATCCATCCAAATCCATTCATAACTATGTTCTCAAACCTTAAACTGATGCAAACTACAACACACACATCTTATACTTATTCAGAGGAATAAGTATTCTCAGTGACAGCGATGTGTAGAGCAACATCTTACACAAAATAAGCTGTAAATATATAAATGAATGCATGCATGACAGTTTAATCTTCTTCCATCATGTTTGGACTTAATGTGTTCGTAACATTGCCAAAAGTATTCTGGTTTTGGTTTGGTAAGTTAGAAATGCATCAGTAAAACTCACCCAAGGTTATTCTCAATGTCCCCCTGGAAAATCTGTCAACAGGTTCTGAGTTTTTGTAGTTGCCCACCAAGGCGGATTCCACATGAGAATCTCCCCTGCGTGGTACTTTCTCTGTAGTGCCTTTTCCCCCTGGAGGAAACAGTCAATATCCCAACGGTTCTACCAATACTTTTGGTGGGTATTAGGGGGGACCTCTACCTCTTTTTTTATGTCGGCTTTTAGAGAGAGGTCTTAAGTCTTGGGCCTTTACAAGGTGGAAAGGGGCATTTGGTTGTGACATGCTGGCTTGTCAACATCTATGTCCCCATGGACTCATGACGCAGTTCGGCATGGAGGAAACAGAGATGTTGTGTCCTTCATACAAAAACTCAGAATTGCCTGAGGTGTTTGGGTTCCCAAGACTGACCCCCAGTGTTGTACACTCGACACAACTTTTTTGCTCCCTCCATTAGGGAATGAGAGTTACTATATGTAACCAAGATGTTTTTGTTTTTATTTCATACTATTTATACACACTTTCATGAGTAGGGTTCATTGGGTAGGAAATTTACTAGGAATTCTTGATTGAAAATGGCTTCTACATCTACAAGTTTAATTAAATAAGTCAAAATGTCAAATGCAAAAATTAAAAGTACGACCAATATTTTAAATTATGAAAATAATTTTGGCATAAAAAACAAAGCAAAAGAAAAAAAAACCCATCAAAAACAATTTAAGTGACCCTTAAAAAATGCAACCCTGTAAGATCACTGCTCTGTGACTAAACTGACTTATTCACACACACGCAAACTCAAGAGGCCACAAATGCACATTATGCTGCATGAATACAAATTCACATGACGAGAAGATGTCCAACCAATAGAGAGTCTAAAGATCACAGACCAACGTCTTGGCTAAACTAAAAGAACATGAATGTAAAAGATGCAGGTTTGCAAAGTAAACAGCAGATAACATATTTTTGAATTCTTGTTTTTTGTTTTAAACTAATTTGTGGAATAATTATAGTTTCATTTAAGTAAGGACAGGAGCGAATTTGCCAGTTGCAAAAAATGTCTAAATAGAGACAAAAGATGATTGCTTTGGGAGCACAGCTTCATTACGGATAAACAAAAATACTGTGTGAGAGAGCAGGATGTCAGTTGACGTTAGGCTTCATCTTGCAGCTGCACACTACACCATGGCTATTCTTATCATTGACTATAGGTCACCAGCTAGTCATGCGCGGCAGTGGCAGATGGCAGCCAACCTTAGGGAACAAACTGTGCAGTGACAACTGATGCAGCCTGGCTGATGAGGGCATGTGCACAAATGAGGATCACAGATATAGGATGCATATCCACAGCAATGTTATATAAGCTCAGGCAGATACACTAAACTTCACAAGGGTGCTGATGTTGAGGCTCATTTTATGCTTCTGAGGTGACCCAGTTTAACAGAGAGCATATGCACTGTTGCACTTATTATTTATTATTTAATTTAAGAGGCATTTTTGGCTGCCAATAAAGAAATATATTTGACTGTTGACTTGCAATGAAATATTCCATAAAGCTCTGTAATAACCTGCTTTAACTAATGAAACTTGTATGTGAACAGCTGTTTCTTGCAATAAAGGTGAAACAAAACAAAACTGACAGTAATTTCTATCTGAAAACAACATCATGTGACCTTGAAGGAAGTCCTGGCTGGGTCAGTGACTGTCCTGTTGCTCAGGGCTCATGATGAGGCCAGCAAAAGACATGGGGGCATGGCAGTAGTGCTTGTCTTGAACAAATTAAATTAAGCTAGAGGGAAGCTCAGTGCCTCAGTCACAGAGACTAACTGGCAGAAAACCACAGTGATTGCTCCAGCAGAGTGTGAAACATAATACAATTTAGTGTTAAGGAAAAAACAATTCTTGCAAATGGAAATAGCCAAATAGTTTAACAAATTAAAATTAGTAGTAATTAATTAATGAACTGGCCCAGCCTTCATGAGGAAAAGAGCTCCATGTAACTTTAAGCATAATAATGATATAAGAAATTAAGAAAAAAAAAAAACTGTATTGTAGCTTGTGAACAGATATGGCATTTTAGAGAAATCTGAATATGGTATGAAATTGGCTGACATGACCAAACTTTTTGAAAATATTTCATTCCCAATTGCCCACAAAAGCATGACAGAGTCTTACAATTATATCAGATCTGCTACGTAATGAAACTCTCAGCAGATAGAGCATATGTACTTTCTTTACAATGACAGAGCAATGTGTGTAATAAAGACTTGCATTTCTAAAAAGAGGATTATCTGAATAATCTGTCACTCTCTTAACTTTCACTGCAAACAATTTCTCAGTAGACAGTTAACACATATGAGCTTAATAAGCATGTTTTACACAAGAACCTTTAGGTTAAAGGACTTTCACTTTCAACACAACTGAAAATGTGCTGTTGTACATTGTACAGAAAAATTGTACAGCTACAAAATAAACAAAAACTCCAAAATCCAAAAAAAAGCAGAGTTCCTGCCAGTTCATGTTCTCTCCCCCTCTGACAGTGAACTACTGGACGGCTGTCAGCGGGTCCTGCGGGCTGATGCCCTTTTTAAAGGCCTTGAGCATTCAAGCTTTTTGCACTCCAGGGAGCGGAGACCTACTGAGTGCATGGCAGTGCCACAAGAGGTCCCCCCTGGGCAATCCAGGAAAAAGAGCAATTGCTCACGGTTGGTAAGGCATTCTCTGGAATGTCTATCCGGCCGTGCACTTCCTGGTGCAGTAGTTTCCTCACCTCTCTGGACGGACATGATCGCTGCCTCACGTGTCTCATGTGTCATCACTTGAGTCTGGATGATTTGTTGAGCTTTAGTGGGCCGAGCTTGCTGCTGCGGACCAGGCTGCCACCACCCTGCTTGCCTTGCTGTGCTCAGCTTCTGCCTGCTCGTAGCCAAGGGCGCCCCCCTGCAGCTTCTAAACCCGCTCCATTCCCAGCCGAGGCTCAAGAAGCAGACTGACGGGCCGATGTCGAGTTGGCTGCGGGTGAGCGGCACCGCCCGTGTCTCAGACTGACACGGCAGCCTGGAGGATTGGAGGTTATTCAAAGAGAGAGCAATTTTTCTCACCTCTGGGCCCAGGGCCCCGAGGTCCCTTCATGAGCAATGCGTTGCCTCCTCGGATTCGGACCCAGAGCCCTATATCACCAGCGTGGGAACCAGGGAGCAGAGGTAAGCCCTGCCCAGTGCAGTCAGACTTTTATCCAGGACATTTATCCTTCTGGGATCAGTCCCTTTCCCCAGTTCCCTTAGGCTGCCCTACTGTGCATGGCGGTCAACGTCCCTCTAGGGGTTAGAGCTTCCCAGCCCCTCGCGGTAGCTGATTCGGATGGTACGCCTCGGCTATGTGATTCACTTCCCCAGGCGTCCAGCCAGGTACATTCGCGTCCTTTTTCATGACACATGGACATTTCATGGACATGGATGCCGCTGTCCTGCATGCGGAGGTTGCTGTCCTACTGGCGAGGGACGTTTCATATGAGACTGCTTCAACTCTGGTTACACGATCGAGTCCCGAGATGGACATGGCACCGTGGCACTTTACGGATTGGCGTTTCCCCGGAGTGTTGCCTATTCAGCCTACGGGCGGGAGTCCCCTTAGGACAGGTGTTCGAGCATGTCGTGGTCAACACAGGTGCCTCCTCCATGGGTTGGGGTGCTGTGTGCAACGTGCAAGCAGCTTCGGGCCCCCAGACAGGCACTTGACTGCTGTGGCACACCAACTGCCTGGAGTTGTTGGCCGTGCTTCTCACTCCGCGATGCTTGCGAGCCGATGCTGCGCCACAAGCCATGCTGGTCCGTACGGACAACACTGCATACATCAAACTTTAAGGTGGTCTACTCTCCCATCGCATGTCACAACTTGCCTGCCATCTGCTCCTGTGGAGTCAAATGTGGCTGAAATTACTGCACTGTTTACATTCCAAGGGGACGACTCAACCGTGCAGACGACCAGCTCTCACGGCAGTCCACCCACTCAGGAGAATGGCGACTCGACCCCCAGGTAGTCCGGCTGATTTGAAGCCATTTCGGTGAGGCCAAGATAGATCTTTTTGCATCAATCAATCAATCACTTTTATTTATATAGCGCTTTTAACAATACAGATTGTAGCAAAGCACTGAAAATTATCAAACAGGAGAATGTCACCAGAGTTACCAGAGTGATGGTAATGAATAATGATAAGATTAAACTATTTATTTATCAAATGCAGAGATGGTCTCTGTAGTCAAGACGATGATAATGACTAGAAAGCAGGTCCCCAAATAAGCAAGCCAGAGGCAAGGAACCAAAACCCCATCCATGAGAGAATGAGGAAGGCCAGTTCTCCTCAGGTCAGACGCCAACACCAAATTTACAGTTCAATTTTAAGCACATTTTAACAGTTGTTACATATTTGCCATGGCCCGATCACTAGAGGCCGCCAGTTATCCTGATTTGCCGTGGCCCGAGCCACCCGAGCCTGCCAGTGACACTTATTACCCAGAGGTTCCGCCAGTGGCTGCACGACCCCCAGAGATGTCGACTTCAGTCGTAGACTCTCCAGGGGCTCCGCTGGTGGCTGCACAACCTCCGAGTCTGTTTGTTAGGGCTGTTCTGGAACTCTCGCCTGACCCAGTATCGGCCACGGAGGCCATTGAACTTCCGTCCTGCCCTGTACCGGCCTTGAAGGTGCCGTTGAACTCTCACCCTGCTCTGTACCGGCCTTGGAGGCCGCCCTTGAACCCTCACCCTACCCTGAACCACCCATGAAGGCCATTGAACTTTCTCTCTGCTCAGAACCAGTCCCAAGGGCCTTTGAGTTCTCACCTGGACCTGCCCCGGCTACCGGGACCAGTCCCCCTGAACCGGACACAGGTACGATCTCAGCCTTAGAGGCCATCATTGACATGTCTCTGCACCTACTCCGCTGTCTGGTCCGTCCAGGTGGCCGTCTCCGTCGTTTGATACGCCCTGGAGCTGGATACGCCAGCTGGAAGTCGGGCTCCACCAGAGGGCACTCCAGCCCGGACTATATGTACTATGTATCTGTCTTTCTGTGCTCCATTCAGGACTCTTATTATGAACAGTTATCTCCACCCACCTTGTCGCCATGGACACTAATTCGTTCCTCCACCCCCTAGCCTTTTTTTCATGTGTATAAAAGTCCTGTTTGTTTCCTGTGAATTCGCTCATTGTTATAGGATTGTTGATGTACCCTGTGTGTAATCCCTTTCGGAGCCATTCGTGTTTTTTCGTGTTTTCCCTGTGTTTCCCTATTTTGGATTATTGACCCTGCCTGCCCCGGACTTTCGCTCTCGTCTTCGCCCCTCTGGATAACGTTTGCCTGACCTATGCTACGCTATTGGATTATTCTGCTGTCTTTGCCTCTGATATTCTTGTTTACTGTTCCAAGACCCTGCTTACATGTACTGTGTGTCTGTATAATAAATGTCTACACATAGATCCACACGCCTCCCGTCTCCTTCGTGACATGGTGAGTATGACTTCTCCAGCTCTTGTTATTTGGACTTCATGTAACATATAGTTTATCTCTCTGTGTGCGATTCACATGTGATAAATGCAGGGATAAAGTAAGGCTGACAGAGAAGATTTGTAGAACTAGAGCCACAAAAATGCAAACTTTAACTGGACAGTAAGAATGTGAGGGCTGTAGATACGGCTTAGAATATGATTAGTTCAGCGAGTCATGTACATTGTTTTTTTCAAGAGTGCGTCACAAGACTTAACTGAAATTCAGCATATAGGCTGGTACTTGTTGCGGGTTTTTTTTCTTTCGTTTTGTTAATTTATTATTTATTTACAAAAAATACATATTTGGCTTATGAGCCTTTTTTCTTTAATAGCTTATGTTTTTCTCTGTTCGCACAAGCTCTGTGCGTGATATGACGTGAGCCTTATGTTCTGTTTATGCTGCTTGTTTCGTGTATAAAATTAATCCCTGGACACTAATTAATAGGTCACAGCCACGTATCAATTCAAATTAATTTACTAGTAATTTAGCATAATCGGATGCAATGTCGGATAATAATAAAATAACCTAAATTAACATTCCTATTTCCAATACAGTCTAATAACATTTTATCAGGAAAACAACAACAACAACAACTGAATGGCTTGATGCTGGAGTATCTAAATATAACAAAGTGCAAAAACATGGAAACTTAAACTTGT
>JAUMHG010000045.1:17251609-17261996 GCA_032359395.1 Enteromius anoplus | reverse complement strand
CAGCGCTGATTATTCACTAACCCCACCAACAATCCCTGCCGGACCTGGGAATCGAACCTGCGACCTTTTGGGTTACACACCCAACTCCCTATCCATTAGGCCACGAGCAGCATTAAGCAGCACTATCGTGGCATTAAGCATCAAGTGCAGGATATAGGTATAAGTTATAAGTGCGCTTATAGAATATATGTACAAGAGGAAACTGGGTCATATTTATAGATGGATGTACAGTAATATAAACATAATATACAGTTTGTATTAACTATAATCAAGAATTACAAGTAGATGAACAATGTACAGGTAATTATGAATATGCAGTAGATATGAACATTATTGACAGGTTGTTATTTACTATATCAGGGATTGGCATATGTATAAAAATGTATAATCAGAAATGTACAAATGTAACATGTGCAATTGATATGTACATTTACAAGTGGGTATGTACAGTGTAGTGCAATGATTATGTGCAATATTAAATGTGCAAAATTAAATAGTGCAATGGTTCTGGGGAGAGTGTATGGGTCACCCCATAATGGCAAGCAAATATAAGTGTGCAGTGAAAGAATTATGTAAATTTCTTGGGCTCCAGCTCTGAGAAGAAGAACGGGGCGCTCAATGGAAAAACAGCTATTAGAAAGTCAATCCCAGAGGAGCTTTGCTTCTAGCAAGTGCTTCAATGATTAGATTTCTTGTGACGATTACCCCACATCTTTCCTCTGAACAGGTTGAGCCTGGAGACAGCATGGTAGATGGTGAAATATTCCTCCTCAGTTTTGTACTCTAGATGCTCTGCTTTTGTCTTTCTCTCCACTAAATTTCAAACAGTTTTAGGTCTACTTACAAAAACAACTGTACCAACTGCAAAATCAACAAATCTCTTTACTTCAAAGTATAGCACCCTCTCTTTTTCTTTTAATCATAATGGTAAAATAAAATAAATAAATAAATTATTTCTTGGTAATGAAGTGTTACCATAAAAACAGGTTGTGGGATATTTTCGCACAAGGTCAAAAGAGAAAAACATTTCCTGTATATTTGTACAGAGTGAGTATTTCCAGCTACTAGTTAGCACGGCAGCTTGCTGTTTTACTTCATTTAAATAATTTGTGAGTCATAGTGATTAATGTGGATGCTGAATACCTCCTGTAATACTGCAAAAACTCTTATCTAAAAAAAATTACTCCATTTAATGGGAGACAGTAATAGTTTATTTTGGTTGTTCATTTCGGTAACCCTTAATGGTAACACTTTAGAATAGGTAACAATTGTTAACTATTAAATAGAACTTTTTCCCATAAATATATGAGTGTCACCGCAATAAACGGTCTGAATACTTAGGACCATGTGATATTTCAGTTTTTCTTTTTTTAATAAATCTGCAAAAATGTCAACAATTCTGTGTTTTTCTGTCAATATTGGGTGCTGTGTGTACATTAATGAGGAAAAAAATTAAATTGAATGATTTAAGTAATGGCTGCAATATAACAAAGAGTGAACAATTTAAGGGGGTCTGAATACTTTCCGTACCCACTGCATATACAACAGAAGACCAGAAAGTTAAGCTTATGATGTGAAGCTTATACATATCAAATAGATGTGTTTTATTTGAGTTGTAAAGTTTACTGGGTGGATGACAGCAATTTTAAAAGCATCTTTTATTTGTATCAGTCTTGTAATGTTTGTGGTCTTGCAAACATGTTTCATATTTTAAACATTAATTTGCAGCGCTGCATTCTTGTTCACTATACTTAAGCACATGACATTTTCCATTCATGCAATGCTGTCCACAGCTGTTTTTAACCCAGAATATTTATTTAATATATTTAGTAGTTTAATATCTGGTAAAGACTCTACCACTACTAAAGCTGGGTTTACTCACACAAAACTCCCACTGCCTTACTACAGATACAACAGTGCCATATTGGCACACAGCCTTTCTTTCTGAGTAACACACAGATATAAACACATTCACACTTGATCTGTGATGGATGTAACCTGTCTGCACTCTATAATCATTCCTGCTGGAGCTCTGCTGGAGGAAATCCAGATGCATTCATGCACCCATCTGTTAGTTTTATCGATGCCTCCTCTCCCCAAACGCACACACTTCATCTCTGTCCATTAACAGACATACTCCCTCGTCCCTAAATACACACTCTCCCAAAAGACACATCACTCAGGCCCCCACAACTCAGCTGGCAGCTCTTTCAGTCTGTATTTTTCTATGATCTCATATGGTCTCCCTTGCGAATGCAGATCCTAAACAGTCAATAGACCACAACTTTAACTTACGTAAGGATCAAAAGATCTAAGTTGTGAACTAATGTTAAGTCTTTATAACTCTTTTTAAGAGGTGGAAAATATTTATAAATATTACAACAGTAGTTATTTACTGATGAGCCTTAAAGGAGCTTTTAAGGAGGTCTCCTTAAAAAGTATAACTTCAAAAAGAATGTATATATATATATTGAGAATTTGTTATAGCCCCTTTAAAACAATTATTTTCATGCTTGACTTGTGACAGTGCAGTTTACAACAGAATGCTTATTAATTTGCTATGCTTCATGAGTTTATTCCAATTTTACTTTATTTGTGCTTTAAATCATTAAATAAACTCTATAAATTATAAAGTCTACAAATACACTAAATCAAATATTCAGTCTTTCCATCATTCAGAGCAGGCGTTCCCAAACTTTTTTTTTAGTCAGGCAAACCCCTTACATATAAAATGTGACTGTAAAGCGCTGACGACTGTAATGTGGCCACGTAGGATGACAGATTCAGAGTCTACCAAACCTATAAAGATGAAAAAACATGATCCCACGCTCAATGCCTACACAAGACAGCTATTCATAGCAACCTGTCACATACTAAAGTCATATGAGGTCTGAATTTTTTTAATCTTCTCTCACCCCCACATTTCACTCTCAGGACCCCGAACACATCTCACTGTCTTACCTTTTAATTAAAAGTTTCATTTGAATCAACGTCAACTCTTTTCTGTTTATTTGAGCTGTTCCATCACCCACAATAAAAAAATCTGTCATCATTTAATGTTGTTCCAAACCCATACAGGTGCCATTTTTAATAAACATTTTAGTATATACAGTAGACCAATTCTCACTATTGTTGCTTATTGGCATGCCTATTATTAACATACTGGAGCAAAATTAATTGTCTTTTCATTTTCAAAATTAACTGTAACTTTTTAACAGAATGGGAAAGGGGGGAAAATAAACTGAACAACAAACAAACTATAATGATTAATTTGAATGCCAGGCAAGTTATGAATGAGATAAATACTATAAAAGAAGGAAATGAGATGGAGGGGAAAAGACAGTTCCATATCAAAGAAGGAAATCACAGCTGTCACATTGCTTTGTGTCGTTCATCAGAGGTTGCCAAGGGTCAGGTGCAAACCCAAGGACCTCCCTTTTCCCTCTGACAAACAGCCTGTCTCTGATCCTTTAGAAATCCATTCAGGATCTATTCAGTAGCTTCGGTCTGCTTTCATCATGCGCAGTGGGGAAAAGCAGACGTGGAAACAGACGGTGAAGGCAGAGAGCGAGCGTGTGTGCATGTGTGTAAGCCAAACGTCCTTGCTTACAGACACAGCTGTGATAGAAAGCTCGGGGTGAAATGTGTTATTTTATTTTCCCTTGCCCTGCTCTGCTTATAGGACTGACTGAAATATATAAAGATGGGGGGACAAAATGTTAATTTTGGGGTGGAGTATTCCTTTACGAGCCTGTCCTCCAACAAAAAAACAACCCTATAGGTCGTTTGTGCACCTTATTACAACCTATTTTTACATTTTAAAGTTAAGCGCCCTTAAGCGGTCGTAAAAATAATGACTGTGTCATGTTGCATCTGTCGTCATATGATGTATGACCGTCATTACCAATCAAACTGCGTGTTTATTTAAAGGAGTCGTACAAAGCCAATTTTCCACTAGTTTATATGATTCTTTAGGGTCTTAATGGAAAGTTTGTAATATAGTTTGTTTTAAACTTTCTCAAAGATAGTGTAAAAAAAACGCTAATTTCACCCTGTCAAAAACAGCTCTTTAGAAATCACTCTGTTCAGTGTTCTTCCCCTTTAAATTTTCACGAGCCCCGCTGACTCCGCCCCTCTTTTCCTAGCTACTCACAGAGGATCTTGTTTTAGCCGTATTCATAGTGAAACTTGCTAATTATCACTTATTGGGAAAGGCGATTTGCAACGATTCATTAAAAGACATAGATATACTCACTGCTTCTGTGGGTGAGGCTGGATTATGAATGATTCGCGCAAACATAAACGCATTTCGGATGATCAAGAGCGCGTTTCCTTCAGAACCAAGCGCAACGTTAATCTTCCGCGTCTTCAGTCGCTCAGAAGTTGGGGGTAAATCACTACTGCTATGTTCAGTCTGTGTTACACGCTGCTGTCAATCAACAATTGTGGGAGTGGCCTCTGTCGGTGTGACATGCATTTGAGAATGGCTTAATTTCAGAAGGGGCAACTTATTTTTAAATTAAAAGAAAACTACGGGTGGATCTTTATCATCGTATGGTGGTTGTGAACACACACTCCCAACACACATTTCAGTCCAAAAGGCTTGTAAAAGTGCATGTAGCACTGAATGACCCCATTAAACGCAATGTGCAGACTTTTTACACCAATCTCACATCAATTTGTACATTTACTAGATAGTTAATACAAATGACCAAATTAACACCAGCCAACCCGCCAAAATGCGGGTTAAAAATCATTTTGGCGGGTATTGATAAAAACTTACCAGCCAGTTTGGCCGGTGACGCATGAGCCAATCATGCAAATCATGTAAGAGACGCACTGGATCGTTTGTCCCCTCCGTCTAGGGTTGCCAACCGTCCCTTGAAATACAGAATCGTCCTGTATTTAGAAACAAAAGTATGCGTCCTGTATTACCATGTGTGCTGCCCTGATGAGCTTTTCCAGCGTATACGTTAGACCTGAAGACGTGTACGTTAGACCTGAAAGAAACTGACACAGAGTAAATGATGGATGTAGTGTAGATGTATATAGTGTTTCAACTTTCATGTGTGTTAATTCAATACTGCTAAATACACCTACTCTTCCTGAAAAATAAAAGCACTGTTTGTATTATTCATATTATGTTTATTTGTAATGGGTATCTATTTGAATAACAAAGATAAAATGACGATTTTTATCTTGGCTCATTTTGGCCTAAATATCTGCCCTTCTTTATTTTATACTTTGTTACCTTGAAAGGCTTTGTCATTGATTTTACTATTTTGCAAGTTGTTTGAGCAGTACAGACACACTTATTTGTCTTTTGTATTAAAAAAAAGAATCATGATATAATCGTGATATTTTTGAAAACATCGTAATATGATATTTTTTGCGATATTGCCCACCCCTAGCTCTTTAATTTGCAAAAGAGTCTTAAAAAACTATTTAAAAAAAGAATCGGGATTAAAATCGTGAATCGCGATTTGCCCAAAAAAAAACGTGAGATTATATTTTTTTCCATATCATCTACTTAAATCAGGTTCAAGTCAAATAGTTAAAAAATCGATGTGTTAATGAAATCATAAAATTTTAATTCTGTGGCATTCACAATCTCTAATTTTCACCACGTAAAAATTTGTCTAATGGAAATTCTGATTGGCTGGTAACTTCAGAAAGTTCGAACCCTGCAAATGACCAGACCTAAACCACTCCTAAACCTACCCCTTACTAAAATAATGCAAAATCATAATTTATACTGCATGTACATTTTATAAGCACAATGATCGCATGATTACATAATTACATATCATTGTATAATGCAACACGCTACCAACTGAGCTACATAAAACCTGAAATACGATGCAGATAAAAGAGTACAAAAAATGACAATTAAAATGTTCTGTTGCCGATAGGGGCCCAATTGTAGTATATGCTCTGATGGGTTGTATTTTCAGGCATTTGGACAAACAACCTATATGGGCGTATTGGTTGGAGGACAGGTTGTCCTTAACACTATATCTTAACACTGAAAAACTGCATGTGCCTCCTTTAAGAAGACTTTATAGCTAAGTGTACTGAGTGACACAAGAGCCCATCCTGCACTAAATCATATAATCAATTTAATGGTACTGTTAACAAGCAATTAACATTTAAACACATCTACACCCTGAGATAGGTTTCACTTGCTTAATCCCTGACCTTCATTCAACTCTCAATTTACGACTCAAATCACTTTATTATCTCACTTTATCATCTTACATAAAAATTAAACTGCCACCCCTGGAGTCACCTCTCCTGTCCTTTTCAACTAACCATTAACAGGATTACCTCAGTATGGCTCAATTTTTCTTAACCAATCTTCTGTATTCAGCAAGGGCAAATTAATTAGATCAATTTTAGCAACCATTATTCCATCCTCAAGAACATCAATAGCCAGAAACAGTGGGGGGAAGATGAGTGTGAGAGATAATAAGAATAAACATTTGCTGTTGATGGATACAGCCAGAAGGTTTTTTCACTGTTTTCTATCCTGAATGTCCCTAGTTAGCAGAATAATAAGTTGGTGTAATTGAGCCATTAATTTTCCTTGATGTTTTTTACTGCTGCACACACACACACAGCCACTTTAAGGATGTGTTGAGGTTTGAGATGCTACCAGAAGAGAAAGCCAGAAGAGACAGACGACTAGAGTTTTAAGACTAAATGAATGGTGTCTGAAACTCTTTGCATGATTTTAATCAAGTTAATCAAGAAGAAAAAACATGTAAAATATGTCAATGCCCCTCTTCTGAAACAACCTCCATTTTCAGAGGACATCACCTATGTTTTTTTCATATATTATTAGCTGTAATAAAATAATACTGACCATATAGTTATAGTTTTAAGCTCAAGTTATAGGTACTGGAACTTTTAAAAAATTTTGTACCGATTGCCGATGCTGAGTACCGATACCAATATTGGAATTAATCTATCTATCTATCTATCTATCTATCTATCTATCTATCTATATATATATATTTTTTTTTTTTGGTATTTTAGGTTTGATTGTATATCCTTTGGTTATTTTTACACTTAATTAAGCCAATGAAAATATATTTGACATGTTTTTTCTACATTCACCGTCCTTGCGTCTATGTGTTTTGCTGTAATAATGCAGGGAACCATTTGTTTAAATCTGTGACATTTTCAGAAATAGAAGTTGCGTTTTTTTGGGGGGGGGTTTTATGAAACATGCTGCCGTTTATATTTGACAGCCATTAGCCTAATATAATGCAAAAACACTCATAATGCAAGCAAGCAAAATGTGTAACGCACACACGTATTTGCACTGATGCAGAATAAGAGGGACAAGTACATTACAGACAGCATTTCACACTGGCTGCTGGATTAACTGCTGGATCATCAGAAAGTTGTGTATGCTTAAGGTTGGAAATAAATGATGTTTATAGCAAATGGCCATGTAAATTTTTTTTTGTTGTAATCCAAATGATGAGTGCTAAGTGAGCCAACATCAATAAAGATTACACAACAATAGTGTACTCTTTCTCTCTCTACCGTTGTTACGAAGGAGACGTGAAGCGTTCGGGTTCAAATGCAATAGCGGTTTATTCGGGCTCAGGGTCAACATACAGGATCAAAACACCGGCAGACAGACACATTGTAGGCAAGGGCAACAGAGTAAACGAGAATCCAGGCGAAGGTCAACATACCAGAAATCAGAGTCCGTAGGGCTAGACGAAAG
This sequence comes from Enteromius anoplus, assembly GCA_032359395.1. NCBI lineage: Eukaryota > Metazoa > Chordata > Actinopteri > Cypriniformes > Cyprinidae > Enteromius > Enteromius anoplus. The sequence continues at coordinate 17,254,255 of JAUMHG010000045.1, read as the reverse complement.
CGTAAATCCAGAGAAGCATAGGTCGACAACGGTAAATCCAGGATATAGTCACAGGAAGCACGAACACAAATAGACAAGGCTAGGGTGATGGTAAACACTGAGACAATGAAACATGAAACAATGATCCGTGCTAGACAGACAAAAAACAGATTGGTTTATATACAGGTGGCACTGATTGAATGATTGAACCAAACTAGCAACAGCTGTGAGGAGAGGTGCATGTTGGGAAATGTACATAGAAAGCTGGGTGCTGGAGTGCCATCCAGTGGCCTGAGCTGGCACCTCCAGCTGACTGTGACAACCATTGGGTAACTTTTGCATTGGTTAACTCACTTGTTTTGACATATCCGGTTTATCTACAAACTTTCCAGTGATGTCTGTGAGAAACGTATATTCACTTGATGAGGCATACTTAATCTCTAATACCTCCATTCTTGAATTGGAATTTCTAAGTCGGTTGTTTATTTCTCTTTATGATTCTGTGCATAAGTTTCTTTGAAGAAAGACTTTTTAATGACTTTTTGCATGAAAACTTAAAACAAAAAACTGCATTTTAAAATCAATCAAAGGGCATATATGATGGATACAGCTCTTTGTATTTTTTTCGCCTCAATTCAATAAAAAAGAGTTGTAGGTGGCTGCTGTACAGTTGCTATTAGAATGTGTTCTAGAGTGGTTGCTAGTGAATTGCTGTGCAGATGCTAGGGTGTGATGGGAATTTTTATACTGGACCTCCCCCAAGACCATATGACGTTTACTAGCAAAGGTGTTCTCTCCAAGGATGCAAGAAAGTCAGCTGAGAAAATCAGTGATAAAAAAAGAAAAAGTATTATGGAATATTAAATATTTCATTAAAAATAGTAAAGCGCATCTCAAATAACAATATCTAACAAGCTACATCAGCAAATTAAATTTCAGAGGAAGAAAGTGCCCCTTTTGCCTCCTTGGATATTATTGTGTTCTCATTAAACTTAAAAGCATAAATTTGACCGGGACCTCCTAGATACAAGCAATAGTCTTTATAGCACTAAAACTGATTATCCTGAAAATGCAATAATGCCTTTCTGGTCCACAAATCAACCTCAATAAGTAAAACTGCCAGAAAAAGAATTTCAAACTAATTTCAATCACATCCAAATCAAATAAACGTACTGATCTGTGAGCGACAGATTTATGTGTGCTCTTAGTTTGTTTAAAGCACTGTGAATTTTTCTGCACTACTTTAGATAATAAAAATTACATTTTATGTGACTTTACAAAAGAAATTCTGTTATTTTAAAGATGCAATGGTATTGGTTACTTGTAAATAGTGCAAATATTATCCATCACTGTGTAAACATCAAATGTAAATGTAACATGAATTTGAATGATCACCAGACAAGCTTTGGCCTAAATGCAGCAATACAGAAAAACAGCATTCATGCAAGTGATTATATGAATAACTGACAATGTATAGCGTTCCTTATTTCGCTTTCTACACTGACTGTTCTGCTGATGTTCTTGTGTTTATATAACTCATTCAGGTCAGTGAGTCGACTACTTGTCATGCATGTATAAATGGGGCTGTGGTAGATACATCCAAGCCTCTGCATTGCAAGTCGGTGTAACTAAATTCTGCACAAGGCAACAAATAATGTCTGTCTGTAAGTCATTAGCTAATAAATTGTTTTCACTTCACAGTGATTGAGTTAGAGGCTAAGAATACCTTTAGAGCAGATATAATTTTACTGTGTATGACTGCCTACACTAGAACAGTCTGACTGAGCCTTAGTGATGGGTTGCTCATGAACATTTTGTGCCTTTTAAATTACTATTTTATATGACTCAGCATTAAGAAGTTCTCTCAGACAGTGAATTCATTGTTTTGTGACCTCACGTGTGATTTTCTTGTGTGCATGAGTGAACAGACTGAGGAGGTGAACTAACCCAGTGCTACTTGACTAGGAAAACGTCTAGGTTACGAACGTAACCCACGTTCCCTGAAGTAGGGAACGGAGACGTTACATATGGGATCTCGCATGAGAGACCGTTCATCTTCGAGTCTTTGAAAAAAGGCCAATAAATATTGGCGTGCAATAATCACAGCCAGGTGCACCACATCACTGCGTGAGTATAAGAGGGCACGGCTGGAATGCACTCACAGGTTTTCGCTGAGGAGCCGAGTCGGCGTCAGCGCGACCCCGGGTCGTTGCAGCAAGATGTAACGTCTCCGTTCCCTCTTTCAGGGAACATGGGTTACGTTCGTAACCTAGACGTTACCCTTTCAGTCGAATCACTTCGACGTTACATATGGGATCGGACCCATGGAAAAAGCCGCAACCCTAGGCCGCGTTACGCAGAGACACCGGTGCCGGCAGGCGGGCAAGCGTGTTGACAGGAGAGTCTGCATGTAACCTACCCAACGCCATGGGGGCCAGTTAGGGCCCCGTTGGGATGCCAACTTTCACCTTTTTCTTGGTATAAACATTTTTAAAGTTGAAGCATGGGTTGGGGGGGCCGAGACATGTACAGAGATTAAACATGGATTTGGAGGGAATGCACTATATCGAAAAGATATGGATATAAGTGAAAGGGAAACACAGCCTTCGGGCTGACTGTGGAACAAAGATGTTAAGGCCACAACCTCTGGTGAAGGAAGTCCAGAGG
>JAUMHG010000045.1:17225470-17247349 GCA_032359395.1 Enteromius anoplus | reverse complement strand
TACAGACCCATTTCTAATCTTCCATTTATGTCTAAAATTTTAGAGAAAGTTGTATCTGCTCAACTGAGCTCATTCTTTAGTCAAGTAAAACAGAGGTCCTTTCTTTCTGTAAAACCTAGCGAAGGTGTTGGGTGTTGCCCAGCCCGCTTCCCTATAAATATATGCTAAGAGGCACCGTGAGCCCATCGTATAGGACAAAGTCACACTCTCTGAGTGAGCTCCCAGTCCTAAGGGCAAGGCTTCCCTGGTATAAAGGGAATGGTTTTAACCACCCAATGAGCCAACCTCTGTTTGGAGACAGCATTCCCTTCTGCTGTCTGCAGTAGCACAATCAGAGCTGCTGGAGTGTTCTGAGGCTCCGAGTGCGGTCAGTGTAGTGACGCTTTCTCAGAGCGCGTACAGGACAAGCAACTCAAGGCTGGGTCTGCCTCCTCCCGGGGCAGAGCTTGCGGGTTCACCACCAAATCGCAGAAAGGTGTAGTAGGCACAACTGGCCGGGTATTAGCCGCCAGCTTTTAGGCACTCAACGTTGACAGAGATTATTTGCAGATTCCCACCTTCTAGCGCACTGAAAGGCACTGTTCTTCAGTACCAGATATTTTGAAATCAGATTTTTTTAGACTGAAGGGCTCCAATGGAGCGTGCCGCAGGCCATGTAGGGAGACGGCAGGGTCCCAAGAGGGTACGAGGTGTGGTCTCTGGGAATTAACCCGACGCTCACCTCTAAAGAACTGGACGATGAGTTGGTGCTTCCTGAGGGATGCACCCTCCACAGCATGGTGATCTGCGGCTATGGTAGCGACATACACTGAGAGAGAGAGAGGGACAGCCTGCGTTCCACTTCTCTTGCAGGTTTTTAGATAAGCACAACTGCGATCGTAAATCTCTGAAGGTCCTCACTTTTGTGAGAGAGAGTCCTTGTGAACCCAACCTGGCTCCGGAAGCATGTATTTTTTAACATGCGCTTTGGAGTGAGTAGTTTAAACGTCAGCTTCACTTCAGGAAGGGCCGCTTCAAGGCTCATAGGAGGAGGGTTCAATTCAATGAACAGACTCCACCCCAAAGCATAAGCCGGCCTCGTAAGGGGAGCTTTTGCTTAGGAGTCGTGGTGCCATAGTGCCCAATCCCCTAGGAAGAAAGTCTTCCTTCAGGGGATATACAGGCAGGCAATGGGCAGATTCGGGGAAGGCAAAGAGATCTGTCTTGGCCTCGCCGGAGTGCTCCACATCAGCTGGACTACCTGGGGGTGGAGCCGTTATTCTCCAGGGAGGGTGGACTGCCTTGAGAGCTTTGAAGGCTGCTCGGTTGAGTAACCCTGGAATATGAACAGCGCACAACAATTTATTATTTTTTTCGCTTGTGACTCCACAGGAGCAGATGGGCGGGCGAGTTGTGACAGGGAGCATAGTATCTCTTTGGTACGCAATTACCACTGTGTTGTCCGACCGGACCAGCCCGTGCTTGCACGGCTAACAACTCGAGGCAATAGTTATATGCCAAAGCAGCTGGACGCCTGGCTACTTTCCCTGTGGGAAAGGCACCCGTGTTCTTGACAACAACCTGCCTGGCCATGGGCCGAATAGGCGGCTACACTGCGGGAAAACGCCAGTCCGGAGTGTGCCACGCTGCTGCCTATCTAGGGACCCGATCGTGTAACCAGCGCTGAGCGGTCTCATATGAATCAGCCCAGCTGCATTTTTGTATGCGGCTGCAGCTGTCATATGCCCTAGGAGCCTCTTTTGAGAGGGACCGCTGTCTTGTGCCTGAGGCAGTTCAGCGTCGCCTGCACGCTCACTGGAGAGGCGGGCTTTGAACGGCCGAGTCCAGCTCCATACCAAGAAAAAGAGATCCTCTCCACCTTTTTTCCCGGGGAGATTTTACTCTTTACTCGGTCGACCTGAGACCCTGAAGGCTGAAGTGCAAGCACTATGTCCCTGCGCATTTTTGAACAACAAATCCCTCGAGTGGGCCATTATGAGCCAGTCGCGGAGATAACTGTGAGGATGTGGATGTCCCTCTGCCGCCTCAGCGGGTAGAGAACATCTTCTGAGAGGGACAGGCCAAGGGGTATTGCACGGATATGCTCGATCCTCAAACGAAAACCAGCTTTATCTAAAGGGGTCTGGATCGAGGCAAATCGAGGCATAAAAGCATGCGTCCTCAAGTCGATGGCTGCGGGCCAACCCTGATTCTGGCTGCATGCTTAGCACACGCTTCGGAGCGAGTCTTTTGACTGGCTGCTTCACTAGGAAGGGACCGGTTCAAAGCTTGTGGTTCAGGATGGGTCTCAACCCACAGCTCTTTCTGGGCACTATGGAGTGAAGGCTGTAAAACCCTGACCACAACTTGGCTGGAGAGACAGGCTCAAATTGTGTCCTTCGCCAGTAGGACAAAAACCTCCAAACGAGAAAAGCAGCATCGCTGTTTGGACGGACTGAGTGTGCGGTGCGGGAGCCTGGCGAACTGAATCGCATAGCCGAGGCGTACCATCCGTATCAACCACCTCGAGAGGCTGAGAAGCGCTATGCGGGCTTCCCGCCGAGTCGCTGGGGGAATCAAGGGACGTTGACCACCGTGCCAGCAGTGGGGCAGCTCTTACCAGGAGTGGGGACGGAGCTGAGCAGTCCTAATCACCTCTGGGCTTCCCGCCCCTCCGGGTGTTAAAGGTCGGTCCCTGGGCAGCAGGCTGCTCCTGAGCCGCAGCCAGCTCGGGGTCGGAGCAGGATTCCTGGGTGCCGCGGGGGGACACCTTCGGCGAGGAGCAGACGGAAGTTGTGCACTCGGGGATGGGCTGGCCGGCCGAGGCAGGGCGTGAGACATCGCCTCGGTCTGCTCCTGAACTGTGGAGAACTCCTGGGCTAAGTCCTTGACAGTGTCGCCGAACAGACCGGCCTGGAAGATGGGGGCGTCGAGAAGGCGTGCTCTCTCGGTGGCCGGCACCTCCGTCAGGCTCAGCCATTAAAGTCGTTCCTGGACCACCATGGTGGACATCACCTGACCAAGGGCACGTGCCGCGACCTTCATCTACCGAAGTGCGAGGTCAGTCATAGCACGGGTTTCCTTTTATTGCCCCCTGATCCGGCCCACTCTCGTGCAGAAGCTGCAACGCTTTAGCCTGGTAGACCTGGAGCGTTGCGAGTGCGTGCACGGTGGTGGCAGCCTGCCCAGCGGCGTACTAGACATCGCTGGTGAGAGCGGACGATGGCCTACATGCTTCGGATGGGAGACCCGGCTGATCACCACAGGCGGAGCCGCCGCAACAGCACACTCCACCTGAGGGACCGCCGCATACCCCCTGGCTGCACCGCCATCAAGAGTGGCGTGGCCGTAAGGGGCTCGCATCTCTAGCTCCCAGAAACCAATCATCCAGCCGCGAAGGGTCGGCTGAAGGCATACGTGATACCTCCAGACCGATTCCTAGTGCAGCGCGGAGGAGCAGAGCCGACAGTTCGGTATCCACCACGGACGTGGCAGACACCGCGGCGCAGTGCACTCCCGAGCGGTTTCAGCCTCACCATCTGACTCATCCTCTGAAGCTGCCAAAGACATCTCAGCCTCTCGGGGCGCCCCGAAGGACACACTCAGCCCTGTTACGGGGGGAGCGGTCTCCTCCGGGACTACGCGGTGCATCAGATGTTTAATGTTTAAACTAGCATGGTTTAAAAAGCATAATTCCAGCTCAAATAGACATGGTAATAAAAAACCAAGCAGATGTTTTTATGATGCAAAATGATTAATCATGATTCCAAAATAAAAAGTTTTTGTTTACATAAAATATGTATGTGTACTTTTTTATTCATTATGTATGTAAACACACAGAAGGTATATATTTTAAAAATATTTACACGTATGGACATTTATATTACTACATTTCAGATTATATATAACTATATTTAATATATAAACAATTTTTTCTTAAATATATGCTTGCATTTGTTTGTATTTATATATACATAACAAATAAACACAATACACATTCATATATTTTGTAAACACAAACTTTAATTTAGGATGTAATTAAAAAAGTCTAATGGGTTTCTCAATTCCAAAATTAAGATTTTGTCATTAATCACTTATCCCCATGTTATTCCAAATAAATGCTTTGGTTGTCTTCAAAACACAGTTTAAGCGGGAGGCTTGTGACTGTTCCATTTACTGCAAAAAAATTGCCACTGTCAAGGTGCAGAAGAGTATGAAATAATACATCATCTGAATGCTCCATCTGCCATCAGTGTTTCAACTGTAATATTATGAAGCTACAAGAATACTTTTTGTATGGAAAGAGAACAAAAATAACAGCTTTATTCAATGATTTGGAACATTGCATCACCGTAGCGCCATTTTGGAAAGTGTAAGTAGTTCTGTGTTAGATGCAATGGAACAATGCTGTATGTACAAATCAAAGCAAAAGACGTATCTTTCCACTGAACTGCTAACATAATGCTTTCTTTCTGTACAAAAATAATTATTTTAGCTTCAATATATTATGGTTGAACCACTAATGGCAGATGGAGCATATGGACAAGGTCCTTCATACTTTTCTGCACCTTGACAGTGGCAATTGTTTGGCAGTCACAGAAAATCCTTATGTTTAACAAGCTTACCCAAAGGATAGTAATTTTGTATTCTATTCTCTGTAATGCATAAGATACACAACACTGTATAGTCTTAGAAAGTTAGTGCTGCAGACACTGTCCATTATGATTTTGACAAATGTTACAAGGTTGCAACACTGACATTAATATGCGCGATAATTGAGAGCTGTTTCTCCTACATTTTATGAACATAAAACAAATAATTTAAGACTGAACTGTACCAAATCAGCAGAAAGAGGAGGATTAATTCTGACAGACTGCATTTGGGAAAAGCATTTGCATTTCACACTCTGTTGAAGTCATCTAGACAAGCTGGTTGCTATGACAACCATGCAGGGATTCTGCTGCTACCATGGCGAGAGAATGGCTTCTCTAATTGGTTTCCACAGCAGCTTGTCTAATGGTTCTACACAGCAGGATATTTACATGTTTTCTACTAGTAAAGACTCATGGGCAAAAATAGCTTCTCACTGGACACAGGAAGATGTCATATACATCATTTTCAATTTTGAATAATATTGTGTAACATTAAATGTATAATGTAGACTTATAGCAGCAATTCAACAGCTTTAAAAGCTTTCTACTCTAAAGTAGATAAAATCGGAAATGTATCTATGTACAATATAGAATCTAAAACTTTAATTATAAAAGAAAATTGTACATATTGTAAATATGTTAACATTAACATAAGTATGACAGAGCAGAGAATTATGTAATGTGATATGATATGACATAATATGATATGATGTTTTTCTCTCCTGCTCACAAAGGCAGAAAAATGTATTTGATCCAAAATACTACGAAAACAGCAATATTGTAAAATGTAATTAATTACTTTAATCAAAGCTGAATTTTTAGCATCATTACTCCAGTCTTCAGTGTCACATTATCCTTCAGAAATTATTCTAATATGCTGATTTGCTGCACAAGAAATGTTTCTGATTATTATCAAAGTTGTATACATTTTTTAAAGATTTTTGGAAAAAAGAATTACAGCAAAATAATAGTAAAATTTGACATAATATATAATATGCAGTTTTTGCAGTGTAGACGTAACTAGTCACACTCTGATCCTAAATATATATCTGACAAATTTGTCTCTTAGCAACCAACATCTTTCTAGCTAACAAGTTTTTGAATCATAGAGGTTTTATATTAGGGGTGTGGACCTACACTGGTCTCACGGTTCATTCGATTGCGATTGTTATGTCATTGATTCGGTTCAATACAATATCTCGATGCATTGACGATGCACTGCAAACTTAATTTTTTACTTTAATTCCATGTATTTAATTTTTTTAATAAACACAAACAGTCAGATATATGAACTAAAACTTTAATTTTACCTTCTCAATGAAAACACATTTCTTGAACAAATGTATAAACATGAAATTATAATCTATAAACCAAAATAGCATTTAGAGGAGCAATGGGAGACACTGTCGGATTGATCTCTTATGACACCAGTTTTCAGCTTCTGATTTCTCAAGCCAAGACATTGCTGTTTAACTTTTAGACAGTGGCTCGCTGTGGTGCTACAATGGAAGAATGTTGATATTCGGCGGATTTTGCCCAAAAGCCGTGAGAGCACTGCAATGGCTGCAATGCCAGATTCACTGTATGCACAAAGCATTTAACGTGAGGGAATGTTACGAATTAAGCTGCAATGATCATGTTCGATGCATTATCTGTCACAAGCACTACATCTTTATCTGATACCGGCCATTCCTAGATATGGAAGCCCGTTTCCGCAACCTTGAGAAAAAAATATAATTCTGTGAGTCATAATTATGAGAATATTTCTCATAATAATGACTTAGTATGCCATAATAATGAGAAACTTTCTCATAATAATGAGTTAATATATTAGAATATTCACGGGGGGAAAAATATTTATAACGAGAAACTTTCTCATATCACAAGGTGGCGGAAACAGGCTTCCATACCTAGACAACCTGAGACAGTAGCTCTGTTCGTAAAAGCCAAAATGTGCCCAGATGTAGGCTTATAAAGTTGTTGGAGCATTTTAATTACTCACATTCGATATCGGCCTCCCTCACGCAGGTTGCACAATTTCGGAACAGGTGTAGTGCCGAATTTTGACCCCCGGCCTGATTATTACTCCCTAGTATTGTTTGTTTTAGTGTTTGGTGTGGGGGAGGGGTTAGCATTAGGGGTGGGGTTAAGATTAGTATTAATTTCAATAATTCGGCAGGGAGTCAAAATTCGGCACAACACCGGCGTGAGCCATTGTATATTCTACTGCGACAAAGCGTGTGTGTGGCAAATGACATCAGAAGCTTCGGTACGTTATAATCAGTTATGGTCTATTACTGAACCGATACCGAATCATCCTCGTCTGCATCGTAGTAAAGATTAATTTTGACACCCCTATTTTATATGTTGACTTAGTACACTGTTAACTCTTTCTCATGTAATGATTAAAATGTGTATTCTCATTGTAAATACACAAACACTTTAATACTGTTCTGACTTTAGATGTTAACTATATCAGAGGGGCGTATAATCTAAATGTTTATTTTTTCAGTAACTTAGGTCTACAAGAGTACATTGTTCTTGATTACAATCTCAGATTTTCCATTACTGCCAGCCAGCCCTTTAATTACTGGTTTCAATATGAACCCACTGGTCAGATACAAAGAGAAAAGATGTTGCGCAGTACAGCTGTGTACAGAAACATGAGTGATTGCAGGTGTGCTGCACACTTTGTTTAAAGATGGACTTGCCTTTAAAGGCTCTGCCAACCCTCACTCACCCTGTGAACTTGTCTCATGTTTAATATAGATTTTAAACTACATGAAGTAAACAGGACAGTGGTTTATGTGTATTATTCATTTGATCAAACATGGTGCAGTTAGTCAATGCCAAGGTAAATAGACATTACACAGCTGTTTGGGATCAGTAAGATTTAGAATGTTTCTTATGCTTATTAAGGCTGTATCTATTGGATCAAAAACATAGCAAAAAATTTACTATGGTGAAACATTATTACAATTTAAAATAATTATCCTTTTTTTAAAGAATTCTTTGTTAAAAAGAACAGTGTTTATTCAAAAGAAATGTTGTGTAACAATCAGCACTACTTTGCAGAAGTTTGAGTTTAGTAAATCTGTTACTTTTTGTTTATTTTCTTTTAAAGAAATTATACTTTTATTCAGCAAGGATGTGTTAAATGAATAAAAATAATAAAAATTAAATAATTAGTAAAAAGTAACTTATAAAAAAATTATTTAAGCAGCACAGTTTTAACATTGATAAAAAATCTGGATTTCTGAAGGATCATTTGACAATGAAGACTTGTTTAATTTAATTATTTAAACTTTAGACTTATTATTTAAAATAAGAAACCATTTTTTATTGCAATAATATTTCACATGATTAGGTTTTTTTTCCGTATTTTTTATCAAATCGATAGAGTCTTGATTAGCATATAAAAAACATAAACCGAAATTTAACATTTTACTTTTTAAAATACATTTAAAATTATATTTGATAATCTTTTTACATGCTTTAAAGCAGCTAAAGCATATGCGAAGTCCTTGATTGTTGTTAAATTGTATATAAATATAATATTGTACGTATGCATTAATAAAATGTATTAAACTGCAGTTGCAAATAAAATAATTAGATGTCTGAAAACATATAGACTCTAATGTATATCCTCATTAAGACTGCTCGGTAAGTGAGTTTAATAGAAAGAGTGCTAGAATGCCAGAAAATGCATTCTTTCTAATGTGATTTTGCATCTGTATAATGTGTGTGGGTGGATGGCAGCCCTACCGATGCAATCATCATGGCCCCTGCATTCAGAGGCTGGAGACCCCTTAGGAGTGTGAGTGAGATCAGGCTGACAAGATTGGCCATGACTGTCTGTGTGTGTGTGTAACCCAAGAGAAGAGTCATGTGATGGCTTAGCCTGAGTTCACACATGTATATAAACCACCACAAATGCGTCCTTTAAATATGTGTCAAACCAGGAAACAAAGGTTTACGAAAGGTTTTTTTTTTTTTTTTTTTACCTTGCTTCTTCTGCATGTTGGTGCTACGCAAAGCTGAAGGCGATGTTTCATTATATATGGAAAACAAAACAAAAATGTTTTGGAATAAGATACTATATTACCCTGACAGCTAACTAATACTGTCCACATGTGATATGGGTATAGTTACTGTTGGCATTATGCCCTTATTACCCAGTTTAATGGAGTCAACCAATAATAGTGTGTATGAATGAGGGCATTACTACGCAATGATTTCCAGGCCATGATTTATTTACATTCTTGGATGTATGCTTGCATTTATTTCTTGACAAGCAATACACTTGCATATGTCTTTGTTTGCATATCATGTAAGTTTGTCATTTTTGGCACGGCAAAGGTTTTGCTCCATGTTCTGTTGAAACTCTGGAGGAGGACACTGCAGAGTAGACTGCTTTTCTGTGGAGGTATCGCTCTGCAACTGCTGCCTGTGTTGGTGACGCATGACGTTAAGTTAACATGACAGAAGCACATAAAGTCTGCCCCCATTCCGTGAGGTTCCCTGCGGCTCAGCACGAGCCTTTAAAGGGGCAGCGCTGAGACATCCAGAGACCTCTCAACAGAGCCGCCTTAAAACAGCACAAGGACTGGTTAACATGCACAGTGTAAGAATGAAACCCTAATCGGCATGGACTGATGCTTACAAAGAATGAATTATGAAAAAAAGTCTTGCTTGTCAAGGAATAATAACAATAATAAAAAAAAGCTTTATTGTAACAGTTAAGATTGACTATAACAGTATCGCTTGAAGCTTTCTAAATAAGCCTTAATGCAATATAATGCAACATAATGCTTATTATGCACCTAATAATTAATTATTTCACAGAAACGTCGCAGTTACGTAGATAACCCCAGTCTGTCGTCACAACATAACTCGTACGGGAACGGAGTTGTTATGTCTCCTGCCACAACCTTGAACCATCACTGGGCACCAGCAACTAGTTCTCAGCTCCTAAGCAAAACCAGATAAATGGTTTTACCTGTCGCCTATTTATACCTGTGTGACGGGGAGTGGCTTGGGATGCAAATACCACTAGCTAAATTTCATAGGGATTTTCTTTTAATCAGAGCAAATCCGGGCTCCGAACAAGACCCCAGTCTGTCATAACGGCTGCAAATATCGGCCATGGGAGCAGTTGACAGCTTACAGGCCCTGGATAGGAGACGAGGACTATTTCTCCAAGTGGTGGCATTTGTAAGCACAAATGCACTGCAACGGCACTCACCACCTGGGGAATCTCAACGTATCTCTTGGCCACCCCACCATCGAGGGTAGTGCGGATTCATCAGCTCGGTGTGCAGGAATAAGAAAGGAACCAAGGCAGGGTGTGGCCATAAGCCACAGCCCATGACGAGGCACCGATCATCTCGCTGCAAAGCTCAGGACTGAAAGGTGTGAACATCTCCAGCCCGATACTCGCAGCGGCCCGGGAAAGCACTACCGTCAACTCTTGGTCTGATTCGATGGCAGCTGCAACAGAATCTTCATACTCAGAGGACGATTGCCCACCTCCATCGCACGTCATAAGATGGTACCGAAAAATCACCGGAGGGCCACACAGAATAGCTGCTGCAGGAGGAGTGAAAGGTTTGCAGGGACTGGCCGGCAGAATGCGCTCACTGTAATCCTCAGATTGCCCAGAGCTTCAGTGTATTGGATACCCAGACTCTAAAGAGAACGAACGTGGCTACTGACGGAGGATAGTAAATGACCACAACCAGGAGAGCGCAATCGGAACGGCATCTTTAAAAAGACACGAGCCGACCATGCACAGAAACGTCTCAGTTACATATGCAACCCTCGTTCCCTGAAGAAGGGAAAGCAGACTTTGCACTTTGAGAGGACCAATCTACTTTGCATGTATGAAAACACGACACTGAACATTGGCATGCACTGATTGCATCCAGCTGCAGCTGATCACTGCATGAGTATGAACAGGCAGCTGCAGCCGTGCATCTTTAGGTTTCTGCTGAGGGGCCGAGCCGGTGAGTTCGCACAACTGAGCCCGAGCCTGAGCTAGAATGAGCCAGTCATCTAGGTAGTTGAGAATGCGAACTCCTTGCTCTCTGATTGGAGTCAGGGCAGCCTTCAATACTTTTGTAAATACACAGGGCAACAGGGGAGCCCGAAGGGTAGGACCCTGTACTGATATGCTCAACCTTCAAACACGAACCTCAGGAATTGCCTGACGCGCAGAAGAATCAATACATGAAATTATGTCTCCTTCAGGTTGATCGTTGCAAACCAATCCTGGGGACGGACGCACCAGGTGGAGTGCCAAAGGTAACAGCTGGTACCCCTTGCGAGAGTCCATACTGCCCAAATGTCAGCTCCACTGGTAGCAGAGCACTGATGGAAGGAGGAGCCCTCGGAGGGGAAATCCTGACCGTCACCATTAGACCATTAGACCAGTCCGCCCTCTGTCAGAAATAGCGCTTGCACGGCTTTCACCAGAGCAAACCCTAGATCTAAGCAGAGGAATGGGTACCTTGCAGAGTATGGTCCGCAGCTCCGTGATGGTCATCTTCCCACAGAGAGAACATAACTCATCCACAAAAGCTGCTCCAGCGTGCTTCCAACCCAGGCACCTGTGGCAGCGATCGCAACATCACCCGGTGGCAGGTATCGACTGCATCCAGAAACGCACAGGTGGTAAGACATCTTTCAAAAAGACACGTCTTTACAAGGATGTTCCACCCGTGAGCCTTTTACTCTTTTAGAAAAGCTCTTTTAGTGTGCTGAGGCGCACAGGGGAAATGGTCGTCTGCACACAACAGGGGATAGTGCATCCTGCTGTGGCAACCCACTCGACACTGGAACCACCGCCGCTGTAGAAGCCACTGTTCGTCCGACGTAGATCAGGGGAGCAGAACTCATCAAGCTTGGCTCCGAAGCGAAAAGCTAAAGATGCATACACGCGAAGTGGATTGGTCCTCTGAAAGCGAGATCCCAATTCGTGGGTCATATCCAAAGTGACTGGGAGTGACTGACTGAAAGGGAACTGCTCTTTTAGGTGAAACACCCAGGGGAATCTCTGAGCAAACAGGGACGCTGCTGACTGTGTCCTAACGCCAGAACAGCCTCGTCTTCCAGCTTTCAGAGGAATCTCGCCTGGTGAATGCTGCTTCTTCTTTATTCAGTCAGCTCCGAAGCAAAAATCAGATGAGTGGTTGCACCTGTCGCCTATTTATACCCATGTTACGGGAAGTGGCTTGGGATGCAAATACCACTAGCCAAATTTCAATGGTGTTTTCTCTTAATCAGAGCGAATTTGGGCTCCGAACAAGACAGGGAACCAAAGTTATACTTTTTCCAATAGTATAATGCAGTAGAACACATATAATAATGCTATAATGTAATATGTTATAATACACAAATGTAACTCAACTCAATCCAAGCAGCTTAATCTTTATAACCATCTTCAAGAAACGGCTATTTAGCAAATCTCTACTGCTTGGTTGTGATATCGTCAAAAAATACAAACTATATTATCGGGAGGTTATATATTAGAAATTGTGGGTACATATTTTTGCATGTAATATTAAACATTTATTCATTTAAATAAAATAATGTACATTTAAATAAAAAAAGATGAATTAAAGTAATAAAAATCTAATACTATTTAAAATATTAAAATATCATTACAATTAAAATACCATAATAGGAATTTCCTGAGAAATTTGCTTAATTAATCATTAAAATAATAAATATATAACAGTATATGAGATTGACCAAAGAGTCCTTCAAATAAAGTCCTTTAAATAAAAATATTCAAAGCAAAAGTACAGATCTCTATCATGTCCATGTATTTTATGTAAGAAAAATTAAATCAGTTTTTTGCATTTGTTATGATTTTCTTTTTCAAGTTAATGATAAAGAAATTAAAATTATTGTCAAAGTACTGGAAAACTCTTTTTTTTTTCATATAATTAATCATATAATTATCTATCATATAACTATAGACAATTTTGTTATTTTACTGGTATCTGATTCATTGCAAGCATTTCAATGGGGCCACTTGGAAGCGGAGCGAGTCTAGGGGGTGTCTTTCTTTGTAACGACTTCCACAGTCACTTTCTTCACTACTACTGACTGGATCCTTCACCCACGCCGAGCTGGATCGCTTTTTGCCACATGACAACCCTGTTGCTGTGGTAACAACATGTGCCTTGGGGATAGTGCTTTTGTTTTAGCTGCACTGTTTCTTCTTGTTTTGTATTGCTTTTTTTCATGATTCACAATCCCTCAAATAATCAAATCTCAAGGAGATCATTTCTATTTTTTATGATAAAACACCATATGAGTCTAAAGTTAGAATCATGTTATATTCAGATTAGTTTTATTGAGCTATAGCTCCATCTTGAGATGAGATCAGAGACAGAGGGATAATGAAGCATCTGCTTTTGAAATAATTGTAGGCTACTGATAAACTGCGTAGCTCATAAATATGGCAAAGCAACCAATGTTTTCAGTCAAGTCCCCTTTATTTATACATTTACATTTACATTTATTTATTTAGCAGACGCTTTTATCCAAAGCGACTTACAGGTGAGCAGTTGGGGAAACGGTGCCTTGCTCAAGGGTCTCACCTCAGTCATGGTATTGGAGGTGGAGAGAGCGCTGATTATTCACTAACCCCACCCACAATCCCTGCCGGACCTGGGACTTGAACTCACAACCTTTGGGTTACAAGTCCAACTCCCTATCCATTAGGCCACGACTGCCCTATTTATATAGTGCTTTATACAATGCAGATTGCTTCAAAGCAGCTATACAGTATTAAACTCGACAATTATGCATTTTTAAATTAAATTATAAATTCTAATTTAAGTCAACGTCAAACAGTTGAAGCTTTTACCACAGCGAACTTTGACACAGAAATCCTGAAAAATAAACGCTGACATCTAACCCAGAAAAATGAATGTACAAAATGACATCCAACCACACCTGTTTTAATCAGCTTCAATGGAATTTCAATTATTCATGCAGGCTGATGTCTGATGAAATCTTTTGATGAATTCCGCTCATGTACAATTCATAAAGAATTTATCATAGGGTCATCATTATAAACAAAATTCTGTGCATTTTGTTTCAGTAGCCTGTTTTTTTAGGTTTCACATTAGAGTCTCTGTTCATGTTTAATTTAATATAATATGATTATGTTACACAGTAATTGTGGATGACATATTTATTTATTATATATATATTTAAAAAAAAAGATTTTGATAATGCTATAATGTTTACAATGACTGAATGGGTAAAGATGCATTATGTCAGGTTTTATGTAAATAATACTGACTTCTATTGGACCTCATGGCTCGCCAAATTTGATTATGCAAATATAGTGAATGAGGCATAAAAGCTGTGGCTGAGGAGAATATTTTTTAATGAATAACAACTTTGTTTTGTTACTAAATCACTAACATGACTTATAATAATTTATCATATGGACTACTGTAATGATACTTTTATTGTTTGAGGCTTTGTCCCTTCCTACACTATAGGTTTTTCTAGTATGGAAAACTGGTTAACACTTTATTTTAAGGTGTCCATAATACAGAGTAATTACCTCGTTAAGTACTTAGCAGTAGCTGTTGTACTTTAATGAAACAAAATGTACTTATCATATAACTAAGTTACTTAAAATAAATTGTATCAAGACTGAACTGAACATAACTTAGTTATATGTTAAGGACATTTTTGTATTTACTTTGTATTATGACACCTTAAATTAAAATGTTACCAACACAAAAACTATTACATTAAACAATCCTTTGTGAGCGTTCACTGACCTGTGATTATGTTCTCTGAGAGAACATTGACCTGCACCTCTACAGAGTGTTTGGAGGTGTAGGTAATCTCAGCACTGACGTGGGCTACTTCACCAATGAACATTGGGTGCAGGAAGTCTGTGCGCTCCACCCGGGCCAGAGCAGCTACACAGCGGTCCTATTTGTCAGAAGAAATTTATATTTACTTGCACTTCATGCATTACTAATATACCATGAAACTACACCTAAGGAGCTGTATATACATTGTACTGCTTATGTACATTGTGCCTTATTTACCGATTTTGCAGGGCCCTCTGCTGGCTACAATGGACATTTTTCATTTTTAAGCAGAAGGCATAAATCAGGGTGAAAGACATTTTTATATATATTTGACTACTGTGACATAAATACTGTACAATTTAAATTTTACATTACAGTACTGAGAAAGATATTGTTCTGAATGAATGTAATAAGAATCTGTGGTAAAAAAGCTAATGAAAATGGTCCCCAAAATGCATGTTCCCTACGGATGTACAGTTACATCCTTATCATGTTCATTTGTCCTAGAAAAACACATCTAACTTCAAAAAAAAAAAATTATGGAGGGTCCCATGTTAAGAGATAAACGCTAAGATTAAAACTCACCCCGTTTTGAGTATTGCAGTGGCGTGTGCCAATGATGCATCCTGCTTCCTCAATCATCTTTAGGATAGTCCCACCATGAACATTGCCAACAATGTTGGCATCATCAGGACGCATGATTCTGAAATATTAAAGTTAAAAAGTATTTTTCATATAATCTCCAGGTTTTATAGAAATGTCTTTATAACCATTTTTATAACTGTCTTTCTCACATATGTTAAACAACTGAAAAACAAGTGCTCACAAATGATATTAATCTAAAAAATATGACAATACTATTCAATTATTTAGGCCCCTCTTTATATGAGATTGACACAATGCACACAATATGTTTTTAAATTCTACTAAAAAAACAAAACAAACAAACAAAAAACACTTGGAATTTGTTTCTGTGGTTTACCCTTACATCTTAACCCACTCTTAAACCTAACCATACCACCAACCTATCACTAACCTTACCTGTATCCAACCTCAATAGCAGCAAAAGTGTTTTGGGTTACACTTTAGTTTAAGATGTCATTGTTACAATGTAATTATATGTTTAGACCACTGAGTAATATTAATTAACTACATGTACTTATACATAGGTAGGATCAGGATTAGGGTTTGGGTTACTTAGGGTTCCTTACGGTTACTTGCATGTAATTATTTGAATATATTTATTGCTTTTATACACATCAAGTGTAACAAAGGCACTTTAAAATAGTCGTCACCATTATTTATTTCACTTTTTCAAATAGTGTGTATATTTAATTAAAGAAATTGTGGTTCAGTGTTGTGGAGGAGTTTTTATTACTAAAGATATGTGTTTTCCTTACTTAATTTAGGAGATTTGACATGATTCATTTAGTAGATTCCTTAAAAGAAATCAAGCCTTAAAAACTTCTCAAAAATATTGTTACCATATTTTTTTAAGTAAATAGCTCATTCCATTTTTTTACAGTGTTGAAGTATACTTGATTTGTTTTGCTGTTTGTATCACTCAGCTTTTCTGTCTTATGGTATCATAAGTGAAAACAACAACAAATAGACATGATGACACAACATCAGTTAACACAAAAACAGACATGATTACATACACAACCAGTTTGGTAAGAAATTCTGAAACGCCAAGTCATAACAAACTTCTCCTAAAACCACCATTAAAAAAGAACAAACTAAGTCAACATTAAGTCAATTAGTAAACATACAAACCAGCGTCAAACACAATGTTACAAACACACAAATCTAAAAGACTGGAACATTATGAGAATGTGTCTATATAAATGAAAATATTAAATTATGTGTCTATCTAAAAGAGTATGATGACGTGTTCGTTAGACAAGTCTACCTGCTGAGCTCATAATGAGACACCATGATTCCTTAAAAGTCAGGCAACAGAGACTTGAGAAGTTCCAAACACAGCCGTGAGTGTATCCGCGACAGTGACAGTCTTTCATTCATTTCCTCCATCACTGCACACGCATCACTTATGACATCATCCTCTAATGTGCATTTCACAGACCACACCCACTTTCATTTTGCAGGCCTTCAGTTGACTTACACAGCTAGCAATGACAGTATTCAGTTTTGTCCTGAATATGTAAGGCTCTAGTTCACTAAAAGTTCAACAAAATTAAGAAAACTAACAGTCTAAAACTTGTTACCCAAATGATTCTGGAGTAGATGTAGGTTATCTCAATACAACCTTGACATGTAACAAGATATTCACTCCACACTAGAACAGACATGGAGCACAAAAGACCCGCTTTGTTTTATAGATCACTTCCAATCAGTCAAGTGATAAACAGCTGAACCCAAAATGATATTCTTTGCATATATTTGAAAAACAACATCATAATATCGGATACGTTACCACAAGAGTGAAAAAGATAAGTGTCAGAATCCTGTTGTCTGATTGCATCAAACCATTTTTTTTATCAGGAGTTTATCATTAACAGGAAAAACAAGATCTCTAACTTCCTTTTCTATTGTCAAAACATTTACGTAAAAAAAAAGCTTTGATACATTTCAATATAGTAAAGATGATAGATAGGATTTTGCACTTTAGAATATTGTGAAATTCTTACTTGTCTGAACTTAATGAATAAAATGTTTGAAAAGTACCATGGCATCAGATTGAATTATTCTTCTCTAAACACATTGCATCAAGAAGTGTTTTGTATTCAGTTTTTGCTTTAGTTAACTACAATAGCTACAAAAGGAATAAAGTATGAAATAACAGAAATTATTTTGATTCAAGGTGTTTCATCACTAATTCTTTAAATTGTATCTTTCAAAAAAAAAGTAACATCAATCATACCTGAGAATATGAGGATAATGACGAATACATCTGACCTTTCTCAGAAACAAAACACCAGTCTCAATAAAATAGTGTAGCATATTGCCCTCTTTGCAACAATTTGTTAAGCACCAACCAAATGAATCTTGCCCCGTAAGTGATTTACCCTGACTGCCAAGTAACCAAGTAAATTTGGTATCTGTGCAACAATAGAATGTGAATAAAATGTGTGTGGTTACATTACACTGTGCTCTAGCTCTACTTGATGTTGAGTATGAAAATGGAAAATGCAATACAGGACCATGTAAAATGTTAAGATAAATGCCACACACATGATGAGGTTTTATTTTGTAAGCCTATAGTAAAATTGTTTATTGTTGAAAATGTGTTTTCTTACCAACAATATACAAAAAACAAACCTGACTGAATTATAGGAACATTCATGTCAAATCAGTATGTCTCAATATGAAGGAGATGCCGTAAAACATGGGTTAATGTACCAGTATATATGAAATATTAATTTATGTGTACAAGTCACGAAAAACAGAAATGTTCTCATATGGCTGCATCTAAGGTATTCGCATGTGTGTGTTTTTTTTTTTGAAAGCGAGAGGGGGGGGGGGGATTTATGACGCATGTTCTTGCCATTGCAATAAAACAACTATTTATTATTATTTATTATTAATTACTGAGGGGAGCCATTGCATTTATAATCCAAGAATGCTTACGCACTCTTAAAAAAATAATATTTTCTTTCCACAAATAAACATATGGAAAAAGAAATGTGGTAGATTTAGTGATTTAACAGAACTGACTGTCGGTTAACAAGAAAAAAACGTTAAAAAGAGCTACTTGTTGGTAAGTTAAAAACAATAGTCTAGTCTAAATCTCTGTACAATTGTATTATGTAAAACGTATAAATTATAAATAACTATTAAAGGCTCTCTTTGTTATTGTCCATACCTATGCTGAAGCACAAAACTAGTGTTGTCACGTGATACCTTTTTATTTTCTCAACGCTGATCAGGATGGACCAATCACAGTCGCCTGGTAGTAGTAGCAGATTAAGTTATAACGCAGAAATTACCACAGCGGATTTTCATTTGTAAATCACGTTCCGGTCCTTGGGAATAAACTCAACTAAACGATTGTTCAGCCTCAGAACGATTCCAGCACTTTAAAAACGGACGAAGAACAGACCTCGATGTAGTATTCCGCATTCCGGCTACCCAGTTCTGTTTCCACAGATGGTGGAGGAGCTGGTTCTGTATCAGCGCCATTATAAGCTTGTAACATGTAAGTTAGATCTGTAGATTTACGCAAACAAACCGACAATAAACACAGACAAAAGTCTCACGTAATGTGCACGTGGTTAACTTGATGGCGTCATTGGCGCGTATGCAGGCTTGGCCACTTACAAACACAAGAGGGCAGTCACTTGAGCACAAGAGCGTTCTGCGCTAGCCAGGCTATTTTAACGTTTAATCCTGAAATAAAGCGATAAACAAATGATGCTATTCATGCTAAGAAAACATCACGCAACTTTTTGGTTTCATTCCCCCTTACTCTTTTTTAACCCCGTTATTACAGGATATTCTTCTCTACAATATTATCATTTTCGAATCTAATATACGCTATTTAAGCCTTGAAAATATAATTTCTGCCCTGACTACCTGTATAACTTTGCGTTCCTGTCAGTGGTCTGTATCAGCATCACTGTTGAGGTCATCACATACGACACACGATGTGACCGGGTGTGAAAAAATGCACCAGCATCCCGACCTCATTTTAAGCCAAATGAACAAAAGTAACATCTCCGTGTGTTTCTTTCTTTGTGTAACGTATTAGTGATGGCCGGAGAGGATTTTAGTCTATTTGCGGAGCAGGCTTCGGATTAAAGGGCCGCTTCGAAACCGACGTAAACGGAGATCAGTGCACTGAGACATTAAAAATGTTAGCGCTGCATGAGAGAGTCTTACCTGCATATCTGTATGGATGGTGTCGCTTGTGCAATAGAAACAGACATCGTGATCCTGCGTCGAGGCTCGTCTTTAACCTCGGATCCGCGTGTCGTAATGAAATAGACCGAATCAGGCGGAGCTGCAGGTTTGGAGGATAAATCGATTGGCTAGACTACTTCCAGTACTGTGGTGAAATAGTGACAATCATACTCCGATTCTGCTTTTAAACACTGAAGAGAAATTTCACGGGCGCGAATCAGTTATCGATTCATATAAGCTGTGTAGTTAGTTCACATTCGTTTATTAAGAGGAGTAAGTTACACACTGACCCTTCAATGTATGTGTGTAAACCAAAGAAACGTTTTTTATTTCAAAATAAAACAACAACGAAATCCGTATTAGTTTGTACGTTATTCGTAAGGTTTACCAAACATGTTAATCAACTGCTGAAATTGGTTCACTCGTTCAGTTCACGCTGTAACCAAACCACCGAAAGGTGGCAGCAGAGACCAGACAATTATTATGTTTGCATTTATTTAATTGGCAGACGCCTTTTTTCTGCAACCTTGACGCTGCACCAATGTATGTACTAAAAGGCATGGTTATACTTATACCATTGCAACCACAAATTAACCACGGTTTTGCTACATTAACAATAATTTAACCATGATATTTGTAGTTAAATTGTGGTTATACAATTGGTAATCACACGAAATAAGGGGGGAACATAACCACACTTTTACCATGTTTAATTTTCGTAAGCGTCTATATTTAATGACATGCCTTGTGGTTATAGACCTACGCTTATAGAGCATTACCACGCCACCTGTTTTCATTTGCGCGCCCAAACCCAAGTCATTGTTATGTTTCATAGTAATTCCGCGTTTCTCTATTGTGTATATGCCCACTAGCTCTGTTATTTTCTTTTGTTCATAGAAAATAATGCAAGGAAACCAGCTGGGTAGCCTACAGCTTTTATTATAAAAAAAGTAACACAGCACATAAGTGTATCAACATAAATGTAGCACAAGACATAAATGTATAAACAGTTAAATAAATAGCACATCTCCTAAAATAGAGATTTCAGTGAACAACAACACAGAGTGCTTACGTTTAACCATCTGCACCAACCCAGAATACTAAAGTATGAAGTGCAAATATCTTACAGTTAACAACCCTTTGGGTTTTACTTAGGCGTTTTCAAGAGCCACTGACGATTTAACCCGCGGGAGGGCATAAATCTAACCACGTTATGTACAGGTTACGCGCAGGATCTTTATGAAAACAAAACGATTTGAACGGGTCTGTTCCATTACTATACATTGGACTGAAAAACCAAGTATACAATACTTATATGTGATTTGATGACAACTATTCATCAAATTAAAAACATTACAAGAGACTAAACAGTCTGCAATTATATACGTCTAAAGGGTTTGCATTAAAAGATTATAACAGCAGTCAATTGTATGATAGATCTACCAAGGCCTCCAGACTTGGGCGTCGGTGATCAGTGGCACAGGCTGAGGTCGACTGGCGATCGCAGCATTGCTTTTTTCCGAGGTTACGATTCTTGAGCTGTTAGATTTCAAATTCATGAGTTTTTGTTGAATTTGTGTCATCATTTTGGAGCTCTGTGCACAGCAGTTCTGGCAGGCTGGGGTCTTGGGCATCACTGAATGCTGAATGAAGTCGTTGATGCGATGGCAGGTTTCTGCGTCGAGTCCGGTTTGCGGTAGGCGCGCTGAAACGCGCTGGAGGCAAGCTGTGTACCCCTCTTTAAAGCTATCGGCGCTATCTGTAAACAGAAATATACATACAATTTAGTTTGCTTTGAAGCTATTTTACATCAGACGAACCCTAATATGAGATAAATGGGAAAATATATCCGAGGAATACTGACCTTTACATGGAGAGGACTGAATATCCATCAGGAATCTGACGGTCATCTCTAAAATATCAGCTTTCTCTAGTTTAGAGTAACGGCAATTCTGAAAAGAAAATCAGGCAACGGTAAGAACAAACGTAAAACGCATGAGTACTTCTGACAGACTATCCAAAACAGCGTGATTATTCTATGAAAAGAACTTACATCTTTGCCTGTGAGAGGGAGAATGAGCGCTTTTAATCGGTTGAGGCTCTCGTTGATGCGCGCTCGTCGTTTCTTTTCCAGTAAGGGTTTTAAAGTTCTTCTCAGTTCGTTTGCTTCTTTTCTCATGGCCACGGATCGGGGCGCATAAGTCAGAGCAGATACAGCAGTGGCGTTAGGAGTCATGTTGAGCTTGCTGTGGGTGTAGGTCGTCTGTACAGGACTGAGGTTCCGCGCACAGTTTATATTCCTCTCTGGCGCGTCATAGAAACGCCCCCACGCCTCAAAAACTCCTCTGGTCAAATAACTTCAGAATAAAGAACAAAAGGACGCGTCTGTAGCGTGTATAAATTATACTCTTATTTAAATTAATTTTTATAATCCAATATATATATGTATATATATATATTTTTTTTTTTTTTTTTTTTAATTTCTCCCTGATGTTTAGGGAAATGTTGACAGGATGCACTACTATACTTTATAT
>JAUMHG010000045.1:17202621-17218398 GCA_032359395.1 Enteromius anoplus | reverse complement strand
GTGTGCGACCCCCTTCACCCTTCCTCAGCAGCCCGTCAAACCGTGCTCACGTTTGTCTCTGTACATGACACGTGGGAATCTGAATGGCCGCTACGAAAGAGACGAAAACAAGAAATCAGCAATCTGATTTCAAATGGCCATGAACTCGCGCGTATAGAATGTGCGCGTCTGGTGTGCGATACTTCAAGCTGTCCTAGACTCGGCGCTGCGCTTCTCGTCCGGTGTGCGACCCCCTTAAACCTCTCCTCCGGCTACCACCCCCAAACCAACGGGCAAACGGAAAGCAAGATCGTGGAAGTGGGGCGCTTCCTCCATACCTTCTGCCATGGCCACCAAGACACCTGGAACCAGTTCCTGGGCTGGGCCGAGTATGCACAAAACTCACTACAGCAAGCAACCACCGGGCTTACACCATTCCAGTGCATACTTGGTTTCCAACCCCCGCTCTTCCCCTGGTCAGGCGAACCTTCCGACATTCCTGCAGTGGATTACTGGTTCCGGGAGAGTGAGAAGGACTGGGACAAGGCACATCAACATCTCCAATAGGCAGAAATCCACCGCTGATCTACATCATTCCCAAGCTCCAGTATACCAAGTAGGTCAGAAGGTCTAGTTATTAACCCGTGACATCCGCCTACACCTGCCCAGTAAAAAATTAAGTCCCAGGTTTGTTGGCCCCTTCACAGTCCAACTCCACCCTCACTTCCTCACAATATTCACAGTCACCCGAATTCTAATCATCAGCACCTGATCTGAATCAACGCACCACATAAATCCAGCTATCTCGTATATACTTATATAATCCCTGACAAAAGTCTTGACGCTTGTGTACAAATTGACCTCAAGTGCCACTGAAAAATATTTCTAATCAAGATTATTTTACAAGAAATGGCTCATTTTATTCCCAACAGCTTTTGTAATAATGTTTCAGTGCAAAACGAAACTGTCAAAGAGTATTCTAATATTCAAAGCTTGGTAAAGTCCATTGAGTAAATTTTTGCAAAGACATAAGTGTTGTCGCCTTGTCATATGAGCCGCACCTGTGACTAATAATGAATCAACAGAAAGAACCCCAGTACACTAGACCTTCACATCAACTGTAACTAGACCTCTGCAAATATGCCTAAGATTCACCCTGAGACTAAAATCTTAATTATCAAGAGGCTGAAGACCAGATCCACTGCTGATGTGGCAGACACCTTCACTGTGTCTCAGCGCCAAGTACAGAGGATAAAAAAAAAGTTTGAAGAGACCAGATACGTTTTTGACAAGCCCAGGTCAGGCCAACCCTGCAAGACAACTGCTTGAGAGGGCCGTTTGTTCTCGAAAATCCAAGGCCAGCCCATTTTCCACTGCAGCAGAGCTCCATGAGACCTGGTCACCTGAAGTCCCTGTGTCAACCAGAACAGTTTGTCGGATTCTGTCTCGAAATGGCCTCCATGGTCAAATCAGTGCCCAGAAGCCAACACTAAACAAAAGACAGTTGAAAAAACGTGTGGCATTTGCCAAGGCCCACAGCCTGCTAAAAGGATGGACGCTGGAAAAGTGTCAGAAGGGGGATTTTTCAGATGAATCTTCTGTTGAATTACGCCACGGTTGTCGCAAATATTGCAGGAGACCTACTGGAGCCCCGCATGGATCAGAGATTCACCCAGAAAACAGTGAAGTTTGGTGGCGGAAAAATCATGGTCTGGGGTTATAGTCCAGTATGGGGGTGTGCAAGAAATCTAAAGGGTGAAAGGCAACATCAATAGTCTGAAATACGGAAAAACTTTGCAACCTTTTATATTCCCAACCATAAAAGAGGCCAAATTCTGCAGCAAGATGGTGCTCCATCACATACTTCGATCTCCACATCAAAGTTCCTCAAGGCGAAGAAGACATAAACATCATTGACCATGTGTGGGGTAGGATGAAAGAAGAAGCATGGAAGAATATTGATGAACTTTGGGAGGCATGCAAGACTGCTTGCTTTGCTATTCCTGATGACTTCATCAATAAATTGTATGAATCCTTGCCAAACCACATGGATACAGTCCTTCAAGATCATGGAAGTCATACAAGATATTAAACTTAGATCTCACAGCACCACTACTTAATTTGCTGACATATTTTTGTATTTGCAGTTAATTTGTTCAATTTCTATATAGGCGACAAAACTTTTGTCTTGCCAAAATTGGTCTTGATTAAACAATAAATCTTTTTACAGTGAAACTAATTAATTTCAATGCATTAAACATAATTTGGGAGTTTTAGCTTTTCATATGAGCAATTTCTAACACCAATTGATTAATTAAAAGTCAGGTTAATAGCAGGTGTTGCTACAAAATAGATAAGTCACAAGACTTTTGTCAGGGACTGTACGTTATACTTACCTGTTGAACTTATTTAACCCCTCCTCGTATGCTCCTCGATCTGTGTCCCAAGGTTCCAAGAAATTCCCTCTTCGTCTCTCCAGCGTCTGTGAAGTGTGGTCTCTGTTGTGGCATTGTTTGAGTCTGTGTGTGAGCGACTCCGTCTCCATCTAACCTGCAACAAAGATACCAGCTGTCATTCATACGATATTGTGCTCCAGTTATATCTATAGCGTTATTTCTCACATGTCACCTCTCTCCTGCTTCTGTTTGAACAATTTTGTCAATAAAGTTAATTGTATTGCAACTTACCGCCTGTGTCCCTTCTGCTTCTTAACAATAACACCACTTTTTTTTGTAGTTGCAGTTACAGGGGTCCTAGTGTTATGCTCTATTATTGGGTTGTTGTGGGTGGTTGTTACGTCAGTCCAAAGAGATGCCACTTCTCTATTTTTTTCTGATCTCTAGATATTGCTTGAGTCTCTCCAATCTATGAAAATGTATAGGATATTGATTGCTCAATTTTACTGTCCAGCAGGTGAAACTAATCAGCCTTAAATGCACTGTAAAGGGCTAGATCTGTTTACTTTTCGTCTCTATTAGAAGAAAACAAAAATAACCCTCAGTATCTATTCAATAAAGTGACTAAATTAATAAAAAATAAAACATCAACAGGTACTGACTTTCCACAAGATCACAGCAGTAATGACTTTATGCAATATTTAGAGATAAAGTAGAAACTGTGCAGCTGTCATCTTCAGTATCGCATCAGATGCACTATAGATCCCCTGAGAGAAAAAAATTACACTCATTCTTTACCATAGGAGAGGAAGAATTGTATAATCTTGTTAAATCATCTAAATCAACGACATGTATGTTAGACCCTATTCCATCTAAACTATTAAAAGAGCCGCTTCCAGAAGTCATAGATCCTTTTTTGTCTATTATTAATTGTCCCCAAAGCCTTCAAACTGGCTGTTATTAAGTTATAAAGCTCTGAATGGTTTAGCTCCTCAGTACTTAAGCGAGCTCTTATCACATTATAGTCCTCCACGTCTGCTGTGTTCTCAAATCTCTGGCCATTTGAGAATACTTAGAATATCAAAATCTGCAGATCTTTTTCCTCTTTAGCACCCAAACTCTGGAAAAATTTTCCTTATACCGTTCGGGAGGCAGGCACACTCTGACAGTTTAAATCTAGATTAAAGACATGTCTCTTTACATTCCCCTTAACACAGAATTGCATCTTCGCTAATATTTGTCTGTCTCCCTCTTATTCTGTTCCTCAGTCCGTATCCAGATCAGATGGTGTACCAGCACAAAGAGATGATCTTTATCAGAAACAAGAACATTTAGATGAGCTCCATGGACAGATCACCGAAACCAGATGCACACAAACACACACACACACACAAACACACTATAGGTCCTCTGCATCTGACATGTGCTTAAAAATTTAATTGCAAATAAGGTGCTAGGCGTCTGGCCAGAGGAGAACTGGCCCCAACTAAGTCTGTTTCTCCCAACTCTGTTCTCATGGATGGGGTTTTGGTTTCTTGCCACTGTCGCCTTTGCCTTGCTTAGTTGGGGGCATCTAATTTCTATTGATTATCATTATTTTGATTACAGAGAACGCCTCTGCATTTGATAAATAAACAGTTTAATCTCGTCTTTATACATTACCATCACTCTGTTCTCCTATTTGATAATGTTCAGTGCTTTGCTATAATCTGTATTGTTTAAAGTGTTATGTATCATATATTTTAGGCTATAGCTATGATCAATAATGTATTATTATCTTTACAATTTCCAGAGCAGGGTTCAGCGATTCTGATCAGCGATTTATGGCCATTCATAACAAAAAGAGCGCGGTCTCAGGAAAATGCGTATAGTACGCCAAATAAAACGGCAAGTGATTAGTGTGTACATACAGTAAATATGCACTTTTCTCGTGCACATTTTATGAAATTTGTTGGTGTGCATACGCACTTTCATGAGATCGGGTATACATAAATGTGTTACAGTATGTCAAACATAGGCAAGATAGCGATTCATTTGACAGAGATAGCTTCTTTTCCGCTTTCATGAAACATGAAGTTAAACAAGCGGTATCTCTAGCGACCCTTATTTTCCGCGCAAAACACCAAGCTGAGGGGGTTTTGCGCGTACCTCTGTTATATGAAAACTAGACCGTTAACAGAAGATAACCTTTCTTTTATAGAAATAGCTACGATTCGCTTAATGAATCGGACTTAAACGCTAAAAGTATATCTTTGGCGACTCCTGTTTCCCGCGCAAAGCATGAGCGCAGGGAGCTATAAGAGATGCTAAAATGAAGATGATTTCCATGGTCTCCCAGAAGACCTCTTATAATAGTAGATGCTATGGGAAATTGTTGCTGCTGTTTTACAGTTTTCCTGTTTTATATTTGTGTGTTATTTTTATTTGTCATTTTATTTGAAAAATTTCCAGCTCATTTATTCCTCTTGTGAGAATTGTTCAAAAGCATTCCCAAAAAATAAACAAACGAGATTTTATGAATTTCAAAGGAAAAGGTTTTATTCTTCTTTTGATTCACAATAACATTTTGTGATTATACTTCCTTCAGGGACATTCATTTTGCCATTAATAATTAACACACAGTGTTTACTATTTCTTTGCACAGACCAAATGAAATCAAGTAAATTGTGCAAACCTCAGAAATACATTTCAACCCTTGGGGTTTACAATTTTGTTGATTACAACCCATAGTATTAAACCCCCATCGAGGATTGCGTAATGTTATGTTCATAGAAGACGACAAGATCTGTGCTCGCAGACATTCTTACATTTACAAAGCCGCCACATTTCCTTAACTTTCTTACATGTAATCTCCATCACAGGCTTTACATTTTAACTAAAACCTACTATGACAAATTAATAATTTGCAATGTTAATTTTAAACAATTTCCCTGAAGATTTCCCAATTTCACCACGGTCTCCACATGTCTACAGCTGCTTGTGGTACAGGCTGAGGTTGGCTGGGAGCTGACGCGGTAATGATGGAATGGTTCTCCGTTGCAGAGCTGTTGTTCCTTAAGCTCACAAGTCTCTGGTGAATTTGTGAAATTATTCTGGAGTTCTGGGAACAGCAGTTCTTGCAGGAGGACATCGCAGACACCATCGAGTGCTGAATGAACTCGTTGACACGTTGACGGGTTTCCGTTTCGAAGTTGGACTGAGGCAGCATCGTAGAGATGCGCTGCAAGCAGGCTTTATATCCCTCTTTGTAGCTGTCTGATTGACCTTTACAGAGAGAAAAAAAACAGCTAAATAAATTTGGACCCGTTAAAATAACATAGCTGGCGATTAGACTCTGAAAATGGTGAAAACCAAAGTCAATTAAATCACTCACCTTCAGCTGACGAGGAAGGCAGGTCTCTGAGGAACCGCACAGTCATTTCGAGAATGTCAGCTTTCTCCAGCTTTGAATAGCGTGAAGCCTACAAATTAAAAGTGATTCGACGCATGAAGGTATTGTTCAGACACGGGCATAAGCAACATTTCATTGTAGGCTAAGTACTGTATGTTAATGAAGTACCAATACTTACATCTTTGCCAGCCAGAGGGAGTATGAGTGCTTTTAAGTGATTGAGGCTCTCGTTAATGCGAGCCCTCCTTCTTTTTTCCATTAATGGCTTAAGAGTCTGGAAAAAGACAGAAATCGGTTAATATGAGTGTGAGTTTATAGCTACCACAAGCACAACCGTTAAAATGGTTCAGGGGTGTTCGAAGGAACCCAAAATCATTCTCACCTTTCTCAATTCATGTGCCTCTTTTCTCTGAGCCACAGTCATTCGAGAACCGAACGAGTGGGAATGAGCTTCGGTAATAATGTTTGGAGTCATGATTTGATGGGGTGGTGTCTCTAGATGTGTTCTTGAGAGAGGAGCAGAAAATTTTGTGGTCAGGGTCTGTAAGAGGGGTCTTTTATACGGCCCTTCGGCGTGGAGGGAGGGCTTCCATTCTATTGTGTCTTCTGTTGGACGCAGAGGGGGATGCCAAAGGGAGAAGATCTGATCTGTCCTAAAAGTTGCCATCTGTTGATTGATGTCAACAACATCCAAAACCACTGGTATGCGCATGTGACTGATGGTTATTTTTATTGTCCTCCACTTGTGTTTTATATATGTATATATATATAGATATATATATATATATACATTTAATACATGCATAGGCCTATACACAATAACATGCGGACGTTAAAGCGCAAACATTTACAAATGCAAGTTTATTTTTTATTCCTTTTGCTTTGGTTTAATGTTGTAATTGCTAAATAAACTATTATTTACTACAAGGCATTTAAAATTGTGTGTTACTGTAGCTTGTTTTTGTTTTATTACAACTTGTGCTTAAAGTTTATTTCACAAGGAAAACAGCCATATATTGGACATCTAATAAATAATACAGATAATGATGACGGCGTGGTAATTAACCAAGCCACGCTATAGTGTCAACATCTGCTTACATTAAGACCTTTTTCTTATTGCTCCAAAACATAGCAAAATCATACCGTGAAAAATTATGAAGACTGTATTTAAGTTCACATTAAGCAAGAGTAGGGAGGTTTAAAATAAAATAATAGTTATATATATATATATATACTTGTGTGTGTGTGTATATATATAAAGGTTAAAATAAATGCTTTTGTTTAGTAATAAGGTTTTTTTTATATAGAAAGGTTTAAACCGACTTTTGCTCTGTGTTTTTTCTATTTGTATTTTCCAGTGACCCGACATGTTATATTACACCCCTGGCACCTTTCAAATCAGCGAGGAACTCACGCGTCTGACACGCGCCGTTACAACAGATGGATGTCTGTTCTTCCAATCACACCAAAGCGCGCCAGTAATTTGAATCCCAACCCCTCGGGTCAAGACTGACAAACTCTTCAGTAACATGTTTGCAATATTATCATCCTATCAGGTTGCTTCGTTTTAGCGTGTCTTTCCAAACTATTGGCGTCTGTGTCTGAGCCATTTGACCGAATATGGCAATAAAGCATCACGGACCGACGCAAGAAGACTTCTCTCTCTCTCTTTGTTTAATTTTGGGTTCTGGGGGGTTGGGGAAGGGGTACGTA
The DNA here is from genome assembly GCA_032359395.1 of Enteromius anoplus. Taxonomy (NCBI): domain Eukaryota; kingdom Metazoa; phylum Chordata; class Actinopteri; order Cypriniformes; family Cyprinidae; genus Enteromius; species Enteromius anoplus. The sequence goes on along the minus strand of JAUMHG010000045.1, from coordinate 17,210,919 downwards.
GGGAATAGGGTGACACGCATAAAAAAATAATCCTAGGTCTACCACAACCAAAATGCACGACGTTCTGTTGGTGTGCTGTTATCTGAGGTATAGCAGTCAAACTGATTGGTAAAACTACAAGTGTCTAATAAAAAAGGTACCGTGTTTGCTTTTTAGACGTTATGCAAGTTATAAGAGTAAAAACTATTGATTTAGTTGACGAGCTTTTAAATGTTCCATGGTCCAGGCCAACCCAGTCGCACGGCAGTTCGTGACTATCTCCAAGAGCGCATAAATGAACCTCAAATATAGTTTAGTGCTGCTGGTTATGTCCAAAAAGAAGGAAAGAAAGAAAAAAGCCAAGGGTTGTCTTGGTGTGAACTCACCTAAATTGATATTATGACACACATTCACTAAATTTGCAGGGTAATCTTGCTGATAATTATTAGTTAACCTGAAAGACAAATCTTTCTCAAAAGACAATTGCAACGGTAGGCTATGATCAGTCCTCTTTTTCGATTTGACAATGTTGACCATGTGTTCTTTATTCGTCCACATGATTCATGTCTGTAATGTTTTGTCACAAATCGGTTTATTATAGTCTCCAATCTAACGCCAACATTTAAGTTCTGTATGAAGTTTTCAGGGTGGAATGAATGAGCAGCCTGAGTGTCTCTCGTCAGTATCACACTAAAGCTGCAGAAGCAAGTCGCCTATATTTGTTTATCTTATAGTCGCGCTTTAACGGCATACTAGTTTAATTAAGTAATTTTAAATATTAGATAATAAAATCACTTACGAGTCAAAAACATTTTAGATTTTTGCTTAATTGCGTCAAATCAACGCACTTGGCTAACGATTTCAAGTTTATTTAAAGATGAATCCGAAAGCTTATAATAATTTCTTATGCTTCTAAGTGGTCTCTCAAATCTGATTAATCTCCGGTTTAAATACATCATTGTTTCTACCACATTGTTGACGAATCTTTAAAGAATCTTGAAGTATAGCTCCTCTACTCTTTTATAAGCCACTATACATTTTACAACTGTACTTTTTTAGAGTGCCTTGTAACAAAAATGTTACAATTTACCATTAAGTTTAATGGTTTAATAAATGACCTTAGTGCAGATACACTGGTATACATTCAAATTTCTACGAAGCCAAGTTATTTTAGTGTGAGGGTCTTTTTATTGTTATGCATGCTTTCATACTTATCAACTTACCTTATCTAAAATACACATAGAGCTTGCTAATGTCATTTGGTGACATTTGTGTCTTGACATATTAATTTACTTACATTAAATCATTAAATAATATACTGTTTATTTCACCTGAAAACACGCAAACGCAGCAGACAGATGATAATAAAGCCCGAAGAAAGTAAGCTTTCCAAGCCAAAACCAACGCTGTTGGCAAACATCTGTTGACATCCAATATTGCATAGACTTACTATCCTATACTGCTACGCAGCAGAAGGTTGCGCGAAGCTGCGGGTCTCTCTCAGCATCACGCTGATACTGCAGACCGAGTATTTGTTTGTCTGTGAAAGCGTAATGGTTTTAAATTAATTGGGTTTAATAGTCCAAATATAATAGTGAATTGATTAAATCATTGTTGAGTAATTTTAAATTTAAGCTATCAATGTAGCAGTCTTCGAAATGATCGCACGGTTCTTTCCTCTGCAGACTAATGGTGATGTTGAAAACAAACCACTTTACAATAAGGTTCAGTAGTAAGACGAACTAATGATGAACATTCATTAGTCTTGTTAGCGTTAATTTAAGCATTTACGATTGCATTATTAATAACATGTTGTGTTTGTTAAAATCAATGCACTGTAAACTAACATGAACAAACAACGACTGTATTTTCATCAACTGACATTAACAAAAGGTAATGAATAATGTAATAAGTGGATTGTTCATTGCTCGTTTATGTTAGTTTCACATTAACTAAAAGATACTTTATTGTCAAGTGTTAGCCAAATCTTAGTGCTTATATCACAATTATTTTTATGTGATCTGATTAGGTTATTTCAAACCTGAAAATAGTTAAACCATACCTCTATTTCAAATACTTTACTTACGACGCTGATTGTAAAAATCCTGTAGTATGTCCTGCTACAACCAACGTCAGTTGTTTAATATTGCAAATTTTATTTAAAAAAGTGTTTGCAACCATCAAAACCCAGACAAAAGGTGAAAGATGAACGTTGCGCGTCTATCGGCCAAACAATTAGCCTACATCCAGATGAATCTCAACCCCAATATTGCAAAAGCCATCAATAATATATCTAGCACAAACAATATTCAGTCTTAATTCAAATACCCAAGCTAAAAGCCAAGCCATGAATGTACATCTGGTGATGGGACTTCTCACACAAAGACTTGTTTTTCCCCTAGGATGATTAGCTTATGATGCACGTATTTGTGACGTAGCAGTACGTGAAAAGCTTCCCCGTTTTAATATTGTGAGGGAGAAGTGCATCTGCACATGTAGTCAAGAAGGTAGAAGTGAGGAGTGCATGTTTCAATCGCGCCTTTTTAAATGAGAATATATGATTTTAGCCAAATTTTCAGCCCGAGAAGAAAATGGACAAAAGGCGCGTTTTTTGTAATTGTGCGCACGGGGCCCTTAGTGTTTCCGCTCGCGCTAGGCACGGGAACGGCACGAGCCACGGGGACAAAAGGCCAGATGGCTGTGCAATTATAATGAATTATATACGAAGGGACTTTTTTTAACATTATGGATCATATTTAAAATCTGATTTTTAAATATAGGAGTAGCCTAGGCTATATTTATTATAGTCCAATGATACGAATACCTGCTAAATTGTATATTGTGTGCTTAAAAATTACATTGTTCACTTCTAGCGCTAGACACTTACATGAGTTTGATAGTATGGGGAGCTCAAAAAGGGTGGACACCCTCCACGCCCACAAAACGCGTGCCTCCTCTTCATTCGAGAACAGGCTTTCTGAGTAAATGGGCGCTTAATACAAACGCACGACACACGCTTGCATCCAGAGGCTTCAGCACAATAATGTTTTCGCATTTGACAGCAGGTACGTTACAGCACGGGTAAGCGTTTTTATCTCAATTTAATGACAGTTTTGTTGATAAAACAGAAAACTTGATAGTAGGCTTTAAAATGTTTTTTCAGCCAACCTAAAATGTGTTTCGCGAGTAGCATCGTTTAATGAGTATAAATAGCACGCCAATTAAAAACAGAAAGACGTGGCATTGATAAGCAAAATTGGACTTTGGCATGCATATGATAAGCACGTGTTTGGCGTGTATGTAATTTTCAGTTTTCGCGTTCATATAATTCGCATATACCCCTACAACCCAAACCTCACCCGTTGCGTATCATCCCAAAGTCATGGAATTGAAACATGACGTACTTTATTGAGATCCGTTTGTTTAGAAGCTACAATGACTGTAAAATACTACATCAACTGATTACAGCAAATTGTTTCTATAAAATTAATCGAAACGTATGGACAGATTTCAATGATCAATGTATTAAATATAATCTCTTTTTCGTATAAACATAACCACTGTCACTGTCAATTGTGAGGTCATGGCATTCTCATCTCCTTAAACTAAAAAATATTATATATCGTAATGATTTATGCTCCTAGATTTCAAAACTGCATGGGTAAGAGTGTGAGCGTTAGGGTTTATTCAGTGAGCTTGTACTTGACTCAACCATGTTCCATGCATGTAATTCTATTAGGATCAAATATTTTATTCTTTGATTATTACAGTGTTAAATATCGTAAAACATTGTACATTGTTTCAAAGTTTGTTATTGTAGCGTGTAAAAAGCAGTCTATTATGTTACTTAAATATAGTTTGCTATCTAGTTTCAATACAAAAACTTAAAATCCTGCATGTAAAACTGTATATAGCCTTGCTGCATTTAAGAGTTTTAGACCATGTAAAACTGATCTTTCGGGGTTTTAAAGAGACCACCTCTAACTTATGCAGAATCACAGAAGTCAGAATAGTTATATTTATATGTTTGTATTTTAATTGAATTACCAGGACACTGCATTTTACTGTATCACTAAAGTGCTCCTTTAGTTTCTTTTTCATCGAGAGCATTCCTGATTTGGGGGCTGTGGTCACGTGGGAAGTATTTACATAAAGCATTAAGGAAATCTTATTCGCTGTTTCCCAATGGCCTCGTAACTAAATGAATGCTACAGAATAACTTCAGAATGTTTGCATCGTTCATGGCCTGCAAAGAAAAAAAGACATCTAAAACTACAACTAACTTGTTTGACGTGCATATAAGTGGCAATCTTACATTCCTGCTCTCTTATGCGCAAGAGGGCTGTGTTTCCAGCATTGGTGTCATTGTTTTTTTAGGGGAGTAGACTGGTAAAAGTCACTAACATGCTGCTCCAGTGTTGCACTCGCTTCTGAAGATAAGCTATTACCACAAAACACACACACACACACACACACACACACACACACACACACACTCACAGGTAATTGAACTCGGGTAACCACAAATTAGTCGTTGCTTTGCTAAACTAACCATAGATTAGCTGTGGTATTTGTATTAAAACTGCAAATAAATACACACACACACATGTTGATTTTCGTGCTTTTGCAATCAAACATGATCATTTTTATTAGCAATTATCTCTTATTTTTCAGAATCAGTCACAGGAATTCAGTCAGGGTTTTCCCTGATCACGGAACTTCCACTGACCATTTACTGTAGGTAAGTAAATGTGTGTGTGCTGGTTTTAGATGTAGGGTTGGGGTTAGGGCATAGAATAGATAGAACATAGGCCTACAGTTTATACTAGATAAAATCATTAAGCCAATGGAATGTCCCCATAAAACATGAACAGCCCCACGCGTGTATGCTACTTGTTTGACTTCAGTAGTGAATTATGGGCATCATGGTGCAATTTTTTGGATCCCATAAGGAAAACAGCTTATACATTGTATGCAAGGGACAAGCAGAAAGCTTTCTTTAAAGAGTTTGGTATAAAAATGTACGTCTATGGAAAGTCAGCCCAATTATATAAAAGCGCGCGCGTGCGCATGAAGGGAACATTGCTTTAAATAGTACGCCAAATAAAAACTTTGTCTTATATGACACGCACGTGTTTGGAATGCATATAATACTAAGTTGTTGCGTGTATGAGATAAAAAAATGTCTTGACTGGTTTATGATATGATATGATAAGATATTTCGCATCTACCCCACAACCCTAATTCTACCCATCGTGTAGCTTATACACGCCAAAGTCCATTATTGCGTATCTATAGGCTACCACGAGTTTTGGTTTTATTTGGCGTACTATTTAACCTATACGCACATTCATAAGATCGGGTTTGTCCCCATAAGGATAGTAAAACCGCTAATAAGTGAATTGTTTATTTGAAAGTGTAACAATGCAAATGGGGGATAGAAAATATCGTTTATCTGTGTAAGTCTATAGAAAGTCCCCACAATTCACAGAAACAAACGTGTGTGTGTGTGTGTGTGTGTGTGTGTGTGTGTGTGTGTTTCTGTCTGTCTGTCTGTCTGTGGGCGGCTTGAGTGAACAGAGAATGCAAAATAAAGGTACTTTTACCACCTGGCTTCGGAATCTTCAATAAGAACACAAACACACATGCACACAAAATAAAGTGATTTTGTACTCCTCTGTGTTGTCTTATTTCATTTAGATCTAAATATCTGCTTCCTTGTGTCCCTGATATATAATATTTTGCTGTAACGTTAATCGTATTACCGCATCAACGTTGTGGTCTATTGTTGTTCTCAATTCTCTGTTGAATGTCAGCCAGATAACATAATATGGTGTTGCAACCGTGAGCGCAGAATTAAATGAATATTACCTCCGGTAAAATACACCAATATTAGTTAGGTTATTAATGAAAGCCTGGTAACGAACATATACCCTAATATAAATATTCTACCAGTTCAACTACTATACAAACAGTGATAAAAGAGCTGAACAAAGAAGGTCATACATATAAAAACAAACACAAAGTCATTTCTAGATTAATTCAGTATCTTGTGGCTCAATCTGCGCTAATGAACGGCACACACAGGGGTGGCAGATGGACTCAGCCTGCACAATGTGTGAAGGATCGGCAGATAAACAACCTGCACAGGAATTTTGACAAGCAGCAGAAAATCGCACTACAAAATTATACTCTAGGCTGCATAAAAATAAAAATAAATAAATAAATAAAAAATAATGTGTATGTATGTATATATATATATGTGTGTGTGTGTGTGTGAGGCTGTGTTTAATAATCAGTCATCATGATGACGCGCTGGCACGTTGCGTCAATGTTAAAAGGAAAGAAAGGAAGAAAGAAAGAAAGAAAGAAGTTTCATGCATTGCATAGCTTTTCAAACATTAGTTGCGAAATAGTCTCAGGTCTATACTTCATTTAAAAAAATTTAAAAAAAACTTTAATCATTGGTAAATTAGGTGATGCATGTTAATGTGTGTCAAAGTACACATTGCGCATACCAAAGTGGTCTGTCTGATTTTTCTACTCCTTGTGGAAGAGCTCAAACACTGTCTTGAAAAATCCCATGCGGGATTGGCAGCAGATGGCCACTACAATAGAGTTTCGGTTGGCCTAATTGGAGGGAAATTTAAATAACTGTCACACGCTCGACGCGTGCAGTTTATATACCACTTTTTCCAGGCTCTTATGCTCTCTTCCTTTCAGGGAATGACCGTTAGATTATCTGTCTGAATTGCACTTGGTAACCTATTTTTACACAAGGAATTTGCGAGGAGTTTGAATAAATCCGTTATAGACAAAGATGAGACAAAGCTCATTTAACTGTTGACGTGACCTAGATCTTTGATTAGCCACACAAAGATGCTGACAACATGAAAGTGTTAAACGAAAGTGAATAAGTAAACGCGGGTCACAGAAACACCCCATTTAAAATATGCATTCGAAAGTAATTTAGACAAGTTTATAAACCTGTGGCCTATGCCTTAACTATCTAACGGGGTATACACAGAAAAATAATAACATAGTCTAAAAGTGTTTATTATATTGTCACTGATTTTACTCTAGTTATCCTAATTAATAAAGGCAAATCAGTCAGAAATTTGAACTTAAATATTTAAATTTAAACTATTGCAGGTTACAATTGTTGTACAATATTCTGAGTTAGAAATTTGATAGATGATGAATCATAGTTAATGCACGAAAAATAGTTGTAAAACATTTCTATGAGTAAATGCTTTTTATTATTATAATTTTTTTTTGATATTTAGAATTTGAAATCTGATAGACTAAGGTAAAAGCAACTTTAACTTTAATTAAACATAAAAAACATATATTTAGACTTTTTAATGATAAAACTACAAAGTAACAGGATAAAAATTGTGTGTTTGTAAGCATTGACAATAAACGATTAGTTAGTCAAAGATAAGCTGTCCTGTGAGACTTGTCTCTCACAGCCCCTGAGGGATTATCCATTAATAAGCCTGGCTCGTGCCTCTCGGTATAGTTAAATAGATGAGGATGGCACGCGTCAGGCACGCGACTGACGCCACATGGGAGATGTCAGCATAAATCACGCGCCATCTCCAGCAACTGCTGTTGCGCATATGGAGACGATGGGTGTTGAATACACTGGAAAATAATAGAGAATACTACTGTTAGAGGCTCTATGTTTTGAATAAAAAGAAAGGAGGCATTGTAAAGAGTGCAAGTGTTAAAGGACGTTTATTTTTTTAAGTGTTTATTTTTTAATAAATTCATAAAAAGAAAACGACATTCCACTACAATTGAACAGTAAATGTAATAGTCAGTAAAATTGATTTGTGTGCCTTTTTGAGAGACACCATAATGCGTCCTTCACTTTCAGAACGCAAGCATCTAGAGGGCACATTAGTAATTTGAGGTAAAGGGGAGTCGAGTCGGTGTTGGTTTTGTAGGCAAACATCAATGCCTTGAATTTTAGATGTAAATGTAAAAAACAATATGTAGGCTATTTATTACACCATATGTAAAATAATACATTTAAATAATTTAGGCCAAATCAAATAACAGAGTCATTAAGCATTAATCTTCATTTTATTTAAAATTAATGATTAAAGTAAAGATGTTAAAAATTAATTATGCTTTTTTGATATTGACGAACATTTCCATCATCTGACACCCAAAGGGCACTTTAGCGTCGGCGTCAAAAGAGGTAGAGACCCCAAAGGGAACTACTACTATATATATATATATATATATATATATATATATATATATATATATATATATAGACAGAGATATTTTTTTGTTTTTTTTATTTTT
>JAUMHG010000045.1:17187577-17198381 GCA_032359395.1 Enteromius anoplus | reverse complement strand
TATCAGTAGATCCCACACACTCCACACAGCACACAATCATCTGTCCTAATGAGACAAAGGGTTTACACACTTTATTAGATTAAAAAAACATTTTTTTGTGCTTTTCAACATATCACATATAAATTAATTAACTAAACATAATAATCACTTATTATTCATTTGTGAATGTTTTGTAGATGAACATTTCGTCATTAACTAATCACTTATAAATGACTTTTTTTAAAATTATTTTTATTTATTCTAAACCAATTTAACAGCAGTATCAGAGAGATATTTACCTTTTAAGAAGCAGAAAGCAGAAAACCAGAGTTGTGCATGTTCGTGCAAAATATGGCAAGGTGTGCAGTTGCAAGAAAGTTACTAGAGTGTTCTGGGTGGTTGCTAGGTGGTTACTTGCTGGTCCAAGTCAGAAGAGTCTATCCACTAAGCCTCTATGATATTCTGCTGGTCTCTAGACATGGCTCTTGTTTTTCTGCAGTGACATGAATTATTTTTGCTCATTTAATCATCCAACAGGTAAAAAAACTGTATATGGGTGTTTAATATGAGCATTTGTCTGCGTATTTCTAAGCGTTGCTTATAAAAAAGGATTGTTTATAGTATATGCAAAGTATTTACTGCTTAGTAAACACTAATAAACACTAATTACAAAATGCACAGCAGCAATGCAGCAACCTTTTTATTTAAGAAATAGTTAGGTTCTTCAGGAAGGGCTCTTGGTTTCAAAAGCCATAAAGAGTATAATGATTTTAAAAGACTGATATGCTTATGCCTCATTTCCTGCTCTATATGAGGACTGTTGTGTTTATTGCCATACAATCTGCACTGGAGCCTGCTGCCAAGATCAATGTCCATAATCATCAAACCCATCTTTCGTCAGCTATTACTGCTGCATGTCTGTGGTGATACAAATGATTCTGTCTACACTCTAAATAGAAAATGTATGTAGATGCATTAAACAAAGTTTGAGTGAGTGCCACCAAATACTAGTTTTCAGCAGATTCAAGAATGAAAAGAAATGATGAAAAACAAGCATGAATCTTGCTTTTGTTCAGCAATGTGATGAGGAAAAAAGGTTAAAGGTTTGTGATGGTCTGAACATACACTGACAGCAGATGATTCAAATTTAATTGTTTATCAGACTTTGATTGTTTTTTTTTTTATTTGTTTTTTTTTTTTTTATGGCAGGCATTTTTCTTGATCGAGGCAGAGTTTCTTGATTAAACAACATTTATTTGAGTGTATTTCAGGTTGTTCCAGCCAGTGCTCAGGTGCTATTCTATTTCTATTGGAACAACAGCTTAACTGCAGCAGCAATCATATGATGGCTGTACTAATTGGTTTTAAACATTTTCTAGAGCCACCATATTCTTTTTCCCCTTTTCATAATAGTAATACCAAAATGAAGCTGGTTAGAGAGGAGAGGTTTGAAAAAGTAGAAGGATTTGTGGCATCATCTAAAGAGGAAAACAACATTTTAATAAGATAATTTGGAATAGTATAAAATGCACATGCGCCAAAGCCAGTATCAGCTTTATAGTCATGAATAACTGCACCGGCAGGCAAGAGGTTGTTATTGTCTCAACAATCCAACGACTGATGGTCTGCTTAGTAGCAGGCTGACTTCTCTTAGGTGGACCAACACACACAAGCAATTGGTCAGACTTTCTGCACAGGGCTGCCTTGTAAACATACGCGTCCATTGCTCACACATGACACATACAGTTCAGTTCCCAAAAGGAAAGGAGGATAGGATGCCTGTAGCTTGATCGGGCGTGGTGCGGTAGTAAGGACCTTCTCTGTGTAACCCGCTCGAGGGTACAAATAAGCTTTCGCCAGTCCGGGCGCAAAGTCTAAATGAGAAGGGGCCACTAAAAGGGCCTAAAGGTCTCCTACTATCTTGAGAGAAGAGAACGCTAGCAAGAACGTAGTCTTGAGAGTAAGATGGCGATCAGAAATCTCCTCTGAATCTCCTCAGAAATCAGAAGAGATCTCCTCGGCCCACCGTGTTTGGAGTGGGTTTAAGCATTTTGCCTCTTGGAGGTTTTGCATTCTCATGGTCAGTCAGCACAAGGATGTACGGCCCCCTCCAGCGAGTGTCGCAGAGCCAGCTTGATAGCTAACAGTTCTCGGTTTCCAATGTCATAATTTACTTCCGCCGGGCTGAGTTTCTTTGAGAAGTAGGCGCATGGTAGGAGTTGTGGAGGGTCCCCCTGCTGCTGGGAGAGTACAGCCCCTACTCCTGTCATGGAAGCATCCATTTCCACAGTAAATGGGAGTTCGGGATCTGGGTGAACTTCTGTCTGACATGGAGGCATGTTTCAGGGCCTGGAAGGCATGGGAAACTTCACTGGTCCAGGAGAGAAGTTTAGGTTTCCCTTTGAGGAGGTTGTTAATGAATCTCCTGTAGAAGTTCAATAATCCGAGAAATCTTTGCAACTCCTTTATGGTGGAACGACTCCTCCATGGCCTAACATGGGAGTGACAGGGGATAGATCCTTCCCTTGGGCACTGGCTCACCTGGAATCAGATCTATCGCGCAGTTCCTTGGCCGATGTGGTGGTAAACGGGCAGCTCTTTTGGGGCAGAAGATATCATGATGGGAGGTATAACTTTCGGGGATGTTGACTGACTACTGCTCGGGGGGCTTTCAATTGACATGGAGTTCCCTTTAAGGGATGCTCGGGAGATTAACGGGAGCTTTGGGAAGCAGTCTGGCCAACAGTGCTCACCCCACATAAGTATTTCCACGGACCGCCAAGAGAGGATAGGATCATGCCTTACCAACCACGGGCACCCTAAGAAGATATATCTCCTCGATGTGACATTGCCCAATCTGGAGTAATACTGGCCCTGCCCGATACCTGATGCTCCGGTGGATAAGTGGTTGTGCGGTAATAGATTGGATCTAGTATTTCATGGGTGTGGGTGAGGTTTTGAACTTGAGTTGCTGGCAGAGATGCCCGGCAATAAAGTTGCCAGTGGAGCCAGAGTCGAGGAGTGCTGCCACTGAATTGAGGAGCAATAAGTATCACATTACCTGTAAGTGGCTTCATATTCTCAATTCTGGGCTAAATCGCACTCACCACAGGACGCGGGGGCAGTCATGGATGAAGTGCCCACTACCGTTGCAGTACAGACAGAGCCCTTGTGCCATTCAAGCCTGTCTTTCTTGAGGAGTCAATCTCCGCTTGTCAATTTGCATGAGCTCAGGGTTGGGTTCTGGAGAGCTATGAATCTCCGGCTGGCGGGGACAGAAAGCTGCAGTGCTCAGATGTTTGTGGAGATAGGAGTTGATTCAGGAGAAACAGCGAACGACTGATTGCATCATCATAAGCAGCCAGCATCAGCGGAGGTTGGGCTCCAATCACTGATGATAGGTGGTCAGGAGGGATTGCTTGTTCCATGTGATAGCAGCTGCTAAAGTGCGAAATCTTAGTCAGTATTCTTTTATGGGTGTTGTACCTTGTTTTAGGTGATACTGCTGTTCTCCCGCTGATACAGCGGTATCAGAGCAACAGAAAACCTCCTAGAAACTCTGAATGAATGCCCGATAAGACGTTACGACAGGACTGACTTGAAGTCTTGGCTCTTCACTCCCTTTGAAGAGCATCACCTGATAAACAAAAAATCACATTTTTGCATCATCGGTAGGGAAGAAAGTAGGATATGTGGTGAAGTTTATAAAGCACTGCAACACAAATCCCTTGCACTCCTCCGCCAAGCCAGAGTAGGGCACCGGTCGAGCCATGAGACTGACAATGGTAGGCGGCAAAGGAGTGGTGATGATGGGTGCAGGAACAGGTGAAGGTGCAGGTGGTGGTGATGCATTCACGGATTGCTGGACAAGCACTTGTCTAAGAGCATCAACAATTTCCTGGAAGGGATCCGCAGTGCTCATACTGCTGTCAGTGCAGTTTTGGTCCAATCTTCTGTTACAGAAGTGACGGAAGGTGAGTATAATAATAACAATATTTATTAAACACAGCAGCGGAGGAGCAATAGGAGGGTAGAATGGATATAGTAAGTAAACAAGTTCTTGGAGAGTTCGCTGAAGAGGATAATCAGATGAGTAACAGTTTTGATATTCACAGATACAAACAGCTGGAGAGGAGATAGCCACACACCACAAACACAGGGAGACCTGGAGACGAAGGAGATACACTGGAACGGAGGACATCATTAAGGTAAGTATACAGGTGAGTATTTCTCAATAGCAATGTTCAAAGAGAAAGGGTGAGTCCAGCTTAGTACGAACGAGATCGGACGCTGACTGTGGTGTGATGGATGTAATTGAAGTGCTTGTAATTAGGGTGGTGAATGTCAGGTGGCAGTGATCAGAACTCCGGAGATTCTTGTGATTGGGTGGGGGCAGAGCCAGGCGTGTCTGTGACACTGCGTTATTAGGAACACTGTGTCACTGTGACACTGTGTTATTACACATTAGACATTGTGTTTTAGGGTTAAAGGAAATGTGCATAAGCTTCATGGATGATGTCTTGGCAGAAAGTTAACAGTACCTTTTATCCCTTTTACATGACCTATGATTTAAAAAAAAAATTTTTTGGAGAACTATGCTGTGTAAATTGAATTTCAGCATTTTGTGTTGTTTTTCTGATTTAAAGAACTGCTTCTGCGAAAAACAATCAATTAGACAATCAATCCTCTCTGAAGGTTTAATCAGGAAGAGAGATATTGCTTATTCTCATTCAGGTCTGTGTACTCTTGTCTCAGTGGACACTGTCATTATCACACTAGTGATAAACTAATGAGGTAAACAAATACTCTTGAATAGAAGCCTGCTTTGTAGGAGTTTTCTGCATTGTTATGATAGGCTTGTTTTTGGGGGGTAGAGATAGCATTCATAGGGGTCATGGAGGTTAGGGCACGTGTATTGTTACTGTATTATCTTCTCTTCTTATTACAGAGAAGGTCTCTTGGTCAAGGGTCATGAATCTTGACATAGTCATTAAAAAGATACGTAATGTATGTCATAGCATAGTGTTGTGGGATGATTTATAAACAACTTTTTTTGCAATCAAAATACACCATTTTTACAGCATGCTTATAGCCAAGCTCTTCTGTGGATTAATAGAACAGAAATTTGCAAATAGTATTGCAATCTTCCATTGTTACAGCTGCAGGCAGTCATTATAAAGTAACAGAGTAGTTTACTAGCTAATCAACTACTCTTCAATGCCTCCTAGTGACCAACTAAAGTTGACAAAATTTGACAATGACAAAATTGGAAAGCTGAAAGGCCTTGTTTCATACCAGAACCTAACCCGGAACAGGGGGCAGCCATTGCTGTGGCACCCAGGGAGCAGTTGGGGGAACGGTGTCTTGCTTAAGGGTCTCACCTCAGTCATGGTACTGATGGTGGAGAGAGTGATAGGAATTCCCCACTGGACCTGGGACTTGAACCCATGACCTTTGGGTTAAAAGTCCACCTCCCTATTCATTAGGCCACAACTGCCCCAAGAATTTAAAGGATCTAAAAGGAGGATAACCAATGCTCCTCCTACAGTCCTCTGCTCTACCAGCTGAGCTATCCAAGGCACCTGTTAAAGCAACACAAAATAGCTTGTGACAGTGATGAACTTGCATTTACCCTGCAATATGTAATAGAAAAAAAAAGCTTAAAATGATTGCTTATGAGAAATGTTGTCTTCTGCTATCTTACTGTCTTTTGTCTGTGGCAGGACACACCGAGCATTATCAACTCCGGTCAGACTGACTGCTCAATGGAGCGCGCTGTTGGCCTCATTAGGGTTTCAGTGTCTTTTGTGAAAGGATATGTGCCGGGACAGATGTAGATAAAAGGGAATGAACCAGCGATTTATGAGAAGAGATCAAATTGGGGTGTTGTTCATGCGTATCCTGTTCTCACAGGCCATGCAGGACATGGTGGTTCTGTTGTGATAAAGCCAATGGTTCACATGAATGCACTGGTCATAAAACTCAGTGTAGACATAAGGTGCACAAAGGGGATGGGAGGCAGTTACACAACCAGCTAATGCAGATTAGGGCCACTAACTCGCTTTAATGACCTCATGTGCCAGAGTTGGGAGGATGGATTCTTGCTAGTTTGTCTCATGGCATAAATGAAACACATACCAATAACCGCTGTTTCTAAAAAAAAAAGAACATTTAAGGCAGTACAACTTTTAAATGTTTTATTCCTTTTGACACAAATTTACAGCTTAAATTAATAAAGCATAATTTTTGCACAATTAGGCTACTTGAACAAAATCATGTTAAGACTTCAAAACAATATTAATATGCTGAGAGATTTGAAAACCTGATGTTTTTCAATGTTAGCATCACACATTTCCAGCTTCATATCTATGGGTTGTCATAGGCGGTAGATTTGTTGAAAGATGAGGAGCTCTGGTTCTAATCCTGTGTAACTACGGTTTGACAAAAAGTTCACATCTGCATAAAAGGTAGTTGAAATGACAAGCTTGCATAAACAAATGTGTTACTATAGTTTTGCATTTTTTAACACCATTGGGTAGGTTTAGGAATGGATTTGGTGAAGGGCATATTTCCAACATGACAAATATCCCTGGATAATTGAATTCTGAAAGTGCAAAAAGAGGAACATATTTTTATAAGACCAGGTTGGATTCTTATTTGTACAAGGTGTAAGAATCGTTTGATGTATTTTTTTGTGAAATATGATTTAAATTGATTAACCATTAAGGAGAAACAGAGTAATATTGCTTCCTCATTTTCTTGTACATTTTTTTATTCAATAAGAAGTTTCACTCTCTTCCAGTCAGTGTAAATAATATTGAAAGATTCCTACAAAAAATATTTTACTGCCCTGGCAGGTATGTAATAATAAATTCAAAATAGAATACAAATTGGAGCTTTACTAAAACATGATATTTATAGTCTGGATGCAGGCAGCATAATGCGCCAAAAGACAGCAGAACCCAGTAATCAGTTATGTCTCATTTAGCAGACACTTCAATCCAAAGCAACAAGTAGGAGAGCACTTGTGAAAAGTATGTGAGATTTGATGCTTATTGTAGACAAGCTCAAAAGATGAGCTGTCTTGTGATTGGCTAAATGTTAGTTCACTCAAATCTATGTAACAATTCAGAGAACACCGGTGGAAATATTGCCAATGGGTCAAAAAAAAAGTGCCGGGGACAAAATCACAAAAAGTGGTTGCTACGCCCCTGCTGTAAGTAGAATGTCTAAAGTGGACTTTTCTCATTTTTAGTCTATTTATAAATGGTTCAGTGCAGATTTTGTCCTGACATTATGCATTGTGTTTCTATATTCGGAAATTTTGCATTTTAATAAAGCAACATTTTATTTAAATTATTTATGCTGTTAATAATTGCAATAAGCCATAAGGAAAGTACACTGGCATTTCAATCAATCAATATTAATAATCTAAATCATATTGTTTGTATGTTGCGATTATATTTAATAAATAAATGTATTTGTGGACGTAATAAGACATTAATTTTTGCTCACACCAGACGCGAATGAAGCGGTAAGCGCGAGTCATTTACATGTTAAGTCAATGCAAAGACGCAATTATCCTGCAGCTCGATTCGCGCGAATTGAGCGGCGCGTTACACACGCCGGCTTTACTCTGCACGCATAAGCGGCACGTATTCAAAACAGGAGCGTGCGCCGATTGAGCTTTTATTCTGGCAGCTTGTACAGCAGGCTGTAGACAAGCATCTTCTGTCGTATTTTCCAGCGTTCTTCTTCGAACA
Organism: Enteromius anoplus; assembly: GCA_032359395.1. NCBI lineage: Eukaryota > Metazoa > Chordata > Actinopteri > Cypriniformes > Cyprinidae > Enteromius > Enteromius anoplus. Next base: position 17,190,639 of record JAUMHG010000045.1, on the reverse strand, counting down.
TTGTGTGCCATGTGCTTTGATTTATGTCATTTCTCTGCACCTGCTACGCGCTGTTGCTCCGCCCCCGCGTGAAAGCTCTCATCCGTTAACATGGGCACCAGAAAAAATACGCGCTGCTTACGCCCTGCTGAGGCGTGCAGTGTGAAACCGGCATAAACTCGACATGTTCAAGCGTCCAACTACACGCGAATAGCGAGATATATTCGCCCAAGTCACCTCAGGTGTGAACGCACTTTTAACAAAAAGAGGGATTGGAGAAAATGATTGACGCACTGGACAAGAGATACCAAAATAAATATACTAAGTATATGTTACATCCTGTTAAAATGTTTTGGGACAACATCTAAAAATATAAAAACGAATATTTGTTTTATATATATCTACTTCTGTCTTTTTAATTTAATTTTAGTGTTAATTTAATGTAATTTAATTCAGTAATGTAGAGATGTTACTGTTGTTTAATTTTGTACAATTTAGTTTTAATTAGTTGTTGCTAGATTGCACTGTGTACTGTCTCTCAGTTGAGAAATACAGATTTCAGCATTATTAATAATCTGTGTGTGCATCTTCCTTTAGTTCAGTCAAACCACTTAAATATCGAATTACAATCGCAAATCGCAATTTTGACCTTAATAATCGCAATCGTACATTTTCCCCAAATCGTGCAGCCCTAATATCAGCTATAACTATTTAGTGGTTTACAATAAGGTGTAAAGGGGGGCATTTTTAGTGGACACATTATGTATGGGAATATGTGAATCCGATGCTTTTCTCTTTTTTCACTTTCATTTTTAAAGAATCTGTTTATCCACTTCACAGAATTGAAATTATACTTTCAGACTGTTGCTATTCTCAAAATTAGCTTCCAGACTCTATAGGAGCACATGGAAATGTGCTACTGGAACATTATTCCAAATTCTCCTTTTAACCAACTTCTGCATGTCGCCGTTAGTTTGCATTATCATTTACAGTTGGTTTACTTGTTCTTGTTTATCAAGTTTTATCTCATGTAAGAACTTTAATGTAACAATCAAAAAAGCTCATCAACTTGCGTGTGAATAAGAGGTCAAGTGGGACTTTGTTGGTTGAAGTGCTTTGCTCTGCCACACATCTTCTGACAGCTGCTTCTGTTACCTTTTCACTCAAGCCTAAATTATTTATACAGGAAGGACAGCTGTGTCGCAAATAAGGCTGTATCAGGTCAGGGACCTTTGTGAACATACAATAGTGTTGTGATGTCATTACAAACATTGTTTCCGTAGAGTTGAGAAAGACCCATGCTCCATGAGTCTAAACTGTAAATTATGAAAATGATGATACACTATCAATATTCTACATTGGCTTCATTGGTGAATTAAAGAATCTCAGTTGAATATGAGTTTGTCCATATAATAGACATCGAAATAACTGAAGTTTCAATGTTTGTTTTATTTGTAGTCATTATGGGTTTGTCTGTGTGTGTGTGTGTGTGTGTGTGTGTTTGTGTGGTGCTCTGGCCCCCCCACCTCAGCACACGAGTGACTGTGCCTGTTAGGGTTACACTCATGAAAGATTCACACGTCTGATCACTTCCTAATGACTGAGCCCCTGATTAATTCCTCTTCCTGTTTTAAAAATTCAGCATCTCTTTATATTTCTTTGGAAGCCTCTCCATCACAGTCATGTGTTTGTTATTTTGATGAGTTTGTTAGAATAACAGCACAGTTGTTCAGTATTGAGTCATACAGTAATGAGTCATACAGGAATGTCAATATCTTCTGTGAAACATATACATAGTATGTAGAATTTATTTGCATTGCCATTATAATTGACCGCCTTGTTTTGTTAAATTCTTGAATTAGATGATTCCGCAGTCAGACTGTTTATCTGGTTACTGGAAGGTCTCAACTCTGTTTTTTAATTCCCTGACTCTCTCTCTCTCTCTCTCTCTGTGTGTGTGTGTCTGTACAAAGAGAAAGAGAGAACAGACTAGAACATTCCTGTTATAAGCAAGACTGCATTGTGAGTGCACAACTTCAACAAAACTGCAGTGGGAAGTTGTGAACTGGTAGTATAGTTATATTTGTTGATTATAACCGTAGTATTGTCTAAAATGTAAATATCAATATTACTATTACTTATCAATATTAATATCAATTTGACTGATATTACTAGCGCACTTCTTACTTGTTACATGTGTATTGTGTGATGTCATTCCCCATGTGCTTTTGTTTTCTTCCCTGTGACCTAGTTTCTGTTTATTAGTGATTCCGTTCAGGTGTGCCTCGTTTATTGTCTGTGATTGTCTGTTCTATATAAGTTGCCTTCTGTCCTTGAGTCTGTCTGTCATTGTCTATACTAGTGTGTGTTTTTGCTCCTTCGTGTTCCTAGTGTGAATTGAAAGCTGTTTCATTGCTACGACGACTCCCTTCGTGATTTGCCTTGCATGCACCGTGACATTACTATGATGAACAGACAAAACAAATGAAATAAAAGTATGCATTGATAAACTTTTAAAAGGTAAATTAATCTGATTATCATTTTGGAAATGTTAATAAGAAATTTTAACCCAATTTTGTTTAAAAATTCTTAACATAGCAATATTTATGCGTTACATTGGAAATGTAACAGTGATACATTTTTAAGGTTTTAAGGTACATTTTAAAGTTGGTTACACTTTATTTTACATTTAGGTACATTAAACCGAGCGATATTAATTAACTACATGTCCTTATATAGTTAGAGTTAGAATTAGGGTTTGTCTTGGGGTTACTTATATGTAGTTATACATTATTAATTTTTATTATACTAGTAAGTACGTGTAATATGTGTAACACCATCCTCATATGGCGAAAACTTTTAATATTGGGGGCACCATTTCATGTAAACGACTAATGTTATTTATTTATTAAGTTGCCCTTGTGGTTTATGTTATTATCACGCCCAGCTGGAGCTGCCAGTTAAAGACTGTGGTTGGCACTCCAGCTTTCTATGTACTCTTGTGTTTGTTTTCATTCCTGGACTCCATTCCCCAGCATGCACCTCTCCTCACAGCTGTTGCTAGTTTGGTTCAATCATTCAAT
>JAUMHG010000045.1:17160418-17179146 GCA_032359395.1 Enteromius anoplus | reverse complement strand
ATAGAATTTGTCCGGAAGCAGTAGGTCATCCGGGTATTTCTCGCCTACTGAATTTCGGATACTATGAATTCGGACATGCTACTCGCCTCGCATACTGTTTTTCGCGATTTCGGGCGCAGCGAATGATTCTCTCTCTGTAAACCGCTCCTTTCCATGAGCCTACTCTACTTTGATTGGTCAGATCTGCCAGTCTGTTGTCATTGGTATACCATGTAAAGCGCATCAGAAATGGTAGGCCCATCGCCATAGCTCTTTTTTTTTTTTTTGAACACTCGATGGAAATATAAGCATCCATTATTTACCATACTAACAGGCCGCTCATCCAAATAAACTGGGTACTGAACTATATCTCAAGAGCAAGCGTTTTGTGTATTCCGCACTGAACTCTCCGAGATTAGAGAAGCAGCCATCAGTAAAATGACAAGTTTGCTGGCGGGGTCAAGTTGTTTTTGGATTTGAATGACTAATAACCCGTTTAGAGTGTATTCTTTATTTTGGGAGACAAATGGTCTCATACATTAATAATTGGATAGTTTTCCATATTTATACGCACATTTGAACTTCTCACAAAAATGTCCGGCTAAATCACAACACATAAGTATGCACATGATCTTGTTCTTAAATTTGTTCTTCTGTTAGTGAATTTGGGGTCCTCTAAATAAGCGCCCACGTGCACAAGGTTAGTAATTTGCATAATACATGCCCAATCCAGCTCCATATAAGGGCTTTCCACAAAGCGGCACTGGTCCAGGGAAAGAAAATGATGGCACCAAAACAAAATACAAAGAAAAATAACTTTAACAATAATGAATGTGAGGTTTTGCTGTCAGAGGTGAAAGCCAGGAAAAATTTGATATTTATGTTTGTCTCAGCAAATATATCCATGCGCTCTCTAAAGACACGGTCTCTCATTAGACCTCTAATTGTAGTATTGTATTAATGTCTAGTTTCACACACCCTGTAAATAACATATCTAATAATATGTAGATTTCTTTATACATGCTTATAAGGTCCCGGGCATACATGATCATTGCGTACATGTGGTATGAGTTGTTCTTTAGAATTACATTTAGAATACATTTTTGTACAAAAGTTTGTGTTGAATCATGATTCATTCATGAAAACGTCCGAATGCTTGGTGAATGAGACCCAATAACTTTATATAAAATAGCAAATTTACAAAGCATGTTTGCCTCAAAATCTTCAAGAAAATCAAAGCCAATCATCTGAGCAAGTTGTGTGTCAGATTTTAGGTTGATATCCCAAAGGTTTTTGAGATAAAAAGATTTTGTGGATGCAGAACCAAACTTTTCCACTAGGTGATTTACAGGCGCTCTTGATTTCCATTTATTGTTTGAGTGTTATGAACCATATTTATCCATATTTTTATAAATATTTATGAAGTAGACATCCTATTCAGAAATGTTTTGGGAGGTAACTTGAATATTTGATGTGAATTCTAAATCTTTTGAATCTCTAAATCATACGTACATAGAATAAATGGAGATTCTATCGCCATTTATCTATTGCTCTGAAATTGTTTTGAAAAACAGTCACAAAAGATGAAAACTAGAGTCCGAAACCTTTCAAATGATATATAGTTTGTCAAGATTACTTTAGGTTTAGACAAAGATATTATCATTAAACAATGTGCAATCACAAACATTTTTTAGGTGTGAAGAGTGGTAGTCAAAAATAGTGGTTAAAAACATTTTTATAAATCATAAATTCATTTATTCGTTCTTTGAAATGTGTGGAAAGTTCTAATATTAAAAGTTTATTGAACTTGATTATATGTTTTTTTTCACTCGCTTAAAAATTGTATTTTTTGGAAAAATACATTGAATCCAATTAGGGTCAGTTTGACCCGGTCCGTACGGGAAATTAGCTGATTTCGAACAGTACATGAGGGTTAAAGTAACGACAAAGTGGCCAGCGGCAGACAGTGCTGATCATAAACTATGTTTGATCAATTTAACCTTTTCAAATCATCACAACTTGCCTAAAATGCAATAAAAACATTTCAACCATATAACAATGTTTAAACTTTAAACCACCTCCAGTGGAAACTAAATGGACGACGCCGTCATATTATACAGAGTATTACATCATTCAGAACAGTAAAGAGTCTGCATATATTTGCGTGCACTGACAACTCTTGAACAGGAGCGCTTCACAAAAATTAACCGAAACTCTGCAAAAAAAGACATAAATACAAAAACTTTTAAATGACCACTTAACAAAAAAAACTCTTTCATTATAAGGTGCATCAGAGGAGATGGCGAGTCAGGAAATGTATCCTTGTGACACGGACTGAGAAAACATAAAATAATTTAAATATCTTCCTACATATTCCTGGGAATTAGGCTACTTTTGCTGATGCTGTGACATGCTTTAGTCTATTGCGTGTATTTGAATGCAGAACTCTTCAGCTGTGCTGACGGCACGCTCTCTGTAGTTATTTTGGTGAAAGTAACCTAAAAAGTAATACAGGAGTCATGTAACGCATTACAATTTTGAATCAGTAATATTTTAATGTACAACATTACTTTTAAATAACAAGTAATAATGTATTACAGTTTGGAAGTAACTTGCACAACACTGGTTACCTTATATTACCAGTACTTTCGTTGTACTGTTGACCCAACCTATACCGGCAAACCTGCCCCTAACCTTACCCATATACCCCACTTCAATAGCAGCAGAAGTGTTTTGCAATAAAATATGAACACAAAAAAACATAGTACTGTACTTGTTTTTAATGTAAAAAAAAAAAACTACAGGCGATTATACATACCAAAAAATGAAAATGTCACTTACTGACCCTTGTGTTATTCTAAACTTATATGAGTTTCTTTATTTTACTCAACACAAAAGAAAATATTTTGAAGAATGTTGGTAAACAAACAGCTAACAGTAGCCATTTTCATTCATAGTATTTCATAGTATTCATGTCAACACTTTATTTTAAGGTGTCCTTGTTACAGCGTAACGGTACATTTAAGTACTGAGTAGTATCAATTAACTACATGTACTTACTACGTGGTTAGGGTTAGGGTTATGGTTACTTGCATGCAATTATTCATAATTTATTGTTAATATAATAGTAACATGTGATGTGTAATGTGTAACAAGGACACCTTAAAATAAAGTGTCACCTAATTCATTGTGTTCTAACGAAAGAAATTCAACAGCACAAGAGCGAATAAATGATGATGACATTGCCATTTTATGTGAACTATCCCTTAAAGCTCAACATGCCAAAATAAGAGTTACTATTCTACACTTGTCAATAACACTAGCTTTCGTCTCAGAGTGTGGAGCACAGAGTCTTGTCCCGGGACCCTTCGGCAGACCTGGAGTATAAGCAACCTGACTCAGGCCTATCCTCTCCGAATGCCACCCTGCCCACCCCAGCCCCAACCACGGCCCATTTTGACGTCTGCTCACCTTCCAGCTCGCTGTCCAATTACGACTCGGCAAACTCCAGCCAATCCAGTACTGGAGAGAAGAGGAGTGGCACGCCTCCATCACGAGTACAAACAGGTCAGAGAAACACACCAAAGAGCTTTTTTTATTTGTGCTTTTTTGTATAAATGTGCTTTTTACCTTGAACTGTGTAATATAATTTAAACTTTATCTTTAACAGCAATCAAGATGTTTTGGTAACACTTTAGATTAGGGAATACTTTTTCACTATTAACTATAATCCTCAATAAATTCATAATTTCAATAAAGGTTGTTGTTAATTTTAATTATTGGGGATGTAGAACAAGGTCATGCAGAATAAGGCATTAATATGTTATTAATTACTACTAATAAATGGCTAATATTTGAGTAATATGCATGCTAAGAAGCAACTAGATCCTAAAATAAAGTGTTACCAATGTTTGTAACATTTTAAAAAATACATTCCCATGTTAACAGATAGATGACACTTTCCCATTTGAACAACAATTCTACAACAATTATAAAATCGTAATTGATATTGACAAAATACATAACAGGAAATATTAACATAAGGATTTAAAATAAAACTAAAGCATTTACTGTAGTTCAGCCTGACACTGATGTACTCTGCAGAAGTGAAAGCGATAGAATCTATTAGTAGCAAATGGATGACTGAAACCTTCTTTATGGATACACAGTTTTATATGTAGTGAAAGAAGACAGTCATAAATTTGATAAATTATACTGATATAATTAAACCACATTCTATTATTACCCGCATAACATTTACAACTGATAATATTTTAACCCTAACAGCAGTTGTAATTGCTGGACATGTTTTGTCCTATGTGTCAAGAAACATTTTGAGCGCAAGTGCTCCCAACTCTATAATTCTCATCGCCTCCTCTGGTGAAATGATCACTGGAGGCGACAAGTAGGCGGTCCGAACCGCGAAAACAAATCTATAGCCACGTCCCGAGACTCTGCTGAATGGCGCGATCGCGGAGGCGGACTCCTCCGTAAGGCAAAGCGAGATGGGTCGATTGTTCTGTCACGAGCGTGCTGCGGTGAAGCGAGTTGTGAGCTTCTCCAGCGGACACAGAGGCTGAAGTTCTCTTCAAATAAACATTTATTAGAACAAAAGGAAAACTGGACAAAAGCAAACGAGACGAAAACTGCAAACAGGTCATGGGAACATTAACAATCGACATTGAACTTGTGACATGAAGGGATACAAGTACACAGACTAATCAACATTGAACACGGGACACCTGTGAAAGACAGCTGGCAGAGAATCAAACACTAATGATAAGGGCGGGGTTACAAACGATCAGAACACACGAGGGAACGGCATGAAAACAAACACAGAGCACATGGACCGATAAACACACACAGGGAATGCCTACAGCGTTACACTGTACATATGAAGCAGCAAAATTGTTTTCAACATTAATGATAATAAAAACGTTTCTTGAGCAGCAAATTAATATATTAGAATAATTTATGAAACACTGAAGAAAACTTCAGCTTTGTCTGCACATGCATACATTTTTAAATACACTGCTCAAAAAATAAAGGGAATACCAAAATAATACATCCTAGATCTGAATGAATGAAATATTTTTATTAAATACTTTTTTCTTCACATAGCTGAATGTGCTGACAAAAAAATCACACAAAAAATATCAATAGAAATCAAATTTATTAACCCATGGAGGTCTGGATCTGGAGTCACACTCAAAATTGAAGTGGAAAAACACACTCCAGGCTGATCCAACTTTGATGTAATGTCCTTAAAACAAGTCAAAAGGAGGCTCAGTAGTGTGTGTGGCCTCCACGTGCCTGTATGGCCTCCCTACAACGCCTGGGCATGCCCCTGATGAGGTGGCGGATGGTCTTCTGAGGGACCTCCTCCCAGACCTGCACTAAAGCATCCGCCAACTCCTGGACAGTCTGTGGTGCAATGTGTCGTTGGTGGATGGAGCGAGACATGATGTCTTGGATGTGCTCTGTTGGATTCAGGTCTGGAGAGCAGACGAGCCAGTCCATAGCATCAATGCCTTCATCTTGCAGGAACTGCTGACACACTCCAGCCACACGAGGTCTAGCATTGTCTTGCATTAGAAGGAACCCATCGTCATAGGGTCTCACAAGTGGTTTGAGGATCTCATCTCGCTACCTAATGGCAGTCAGGCTACCTCTGGCGAGCACAAAGAAATGCCCACACCATTACTGACCCACTGCCTAACTGGTCATGCTGGAGGATGTTACAGGCAGCAGAACATTCTCCACGGCTACTCCAGACTCACATGTGCTCAGTGTGAGAACCTACTTTCATCTGTGAAGAGCATAGGGCGCCAGTGGTGAATTGTCTCGGTGTTCTCTGGCAAATGTCAAACGTCCTGCACAGTGTCGGGCTGTAATCACAACCCCCACCTGTGGACGTTGTGTGGATAAAGTGTGATTTTTATTTTTTTGAGCAGTGTTTTACGAGTTCACATTCCCTAATGCTAATCGAATAAAGCGTGTTTGGCGCACTGTCCGGGGAGCAGGTCATGAGTCTGGTGGACTCCGAGTCCTAGAGAGGGTCCACACGGAGACGCGTTTCGCTGTATACGTATACTTTTTTTATCGTGTTGGTGTCTCGTCCACACGGATCCGGCGTTTTAGGAGACTGAAACCGCTATTTTTTGAAACCGGGTCCCAAAGTGGATAAATCTGAAAATGACACCCTTACGGTTTCGTGCGTTTTGTGAAACGATGATGTCATCAAATCACGTGTCGGCTGCTTATAAAGGCTGGATTTAGCCTCTTATAGGATAATTACAAATAGGTATAATAAGCAGCAGCTGATTATAATTATTGGATGTTCCTCCCGAAATTAGTCTATATGTATATAAACTTCATATATTAAAACAGGAATAATTATTTTAAATTGTAATGATGTCACTGTTTATTAATTCAGCCTGTCTATGTTAATTAAGTTGATACCAAATGTTCCAGCATTCCTGTGTGTTTTTGATTTCCCCTCTCTAATCCAACAATAGCCCTCCTTCTCCGCACATACGTTTCCTCAATGCAGAGTCTTTGAAGCATTATATTAACAATGGTGGGAAAAGTTGAGCTCGATGAAGCAGAAATCATTCAGAACAATGTTGCCATAGCATCGTCAAGGCAACCTGCTGTGAGGCATCCCAGTAATGTCCTCTAGTGGACACATTTAGGACATCCATATACAACAGCCATACATAATTTATATGGTATATTGACATACTTTCATGACCAGTCAAAAATGTGCATCCACCTAACTGAAATATGTTTTGATTTGAATCTTTCAATGATCATAAAGCCTTTTCTTCTGATGTGCCCAGACGTTTGATTATTACAGTGTATATGACCTCATGTTTGGAGCAGCACTTGTGAATGCCATTCATAAATACAGAATACATTTTGCAGGTCTTTAAAATAAAAGGCAGTGAGATTGATTCATGTTTAGGTGTTTTTCCACATATGAATAATCAATTAAAACAATTAATAAATCAATAAGTCTGTCTTGTCTGATTGTTTGTCTGTTTGGTTGATGTTTGTCTTAATAAATGATTAAAGAAATGTGTTTTTTTATGTTTTGTTTTTGCAGGAGGTGAAGATTCGGCCATTACGGACATGCAGGCCTATATGGACATGCTGGACCCTGATGTAGCAGAAGGTTCCCAGAATGCAAAGGAGCATCCAGCACACCTGCCGCCCCCTCCAACATTTCCCCCTCCCCCTCCTCCATCAGACTCCTCCCACATCCCCCCTCCTCCACCTGCCTACCCCCCACCTAAACCACCGGAGGAGGAGGTGTCTGCTGAGTACCTGAAGGTGAAGAGGAACCTGCGCAGAGTGGACAATGAAGTAGTCAAAAAAGAGGTATGCTATATCAACCCAGTCGCACGGCTAGTCGTGACAATATCACGAAATAGGCATAAAATCTATTGATTCGTGTCAGGGTCACGAAAATTACGTTATTTTCGTAACTCCAGCACGAACGAAAATCCCTGATTCCATTGGATGCGTCAATTCGTGGTGGATTCACGAAAGTCGAGTAAGAATCGTTCCTGCATCACGAAAAAAACTTGTGCGACTATATATTAAAAATAATAATAATAAATCAGTCATAAAGTTGTTATATCCTGCATTTTCTTTCATCAAGAGTTCAATGTTCTATTCCACTTACTAAATTATAAAACATACTTTTAGAATTTCCTCCGCTTTTCCCAAAGACTCATTAAAGTTTGACTTTTACAAGTTTACTTGTAGAAGTTCAACAAGTGCATTTAGACTCAAAAAAGGGACCTCATAACTAAAGAACCATGACTTTCCAGTTTTAAACTTTATAATTGCTCTCTTTTTCTATTTGTGGTCTCCTTCCCTTTTTTTACTGAACACACATGTAACACATTCACAAAAATTCTGCCTTGTACAGGCAGAAAACAAGAGTTCACTATAAAATATACAGTACTGGACAATTTTCATCCAATATTGACAAATGTAAAAATGATTAATGTTGTCTAAAGACCTTATGTGCCAGAGAAACAAGTGTGCAGAATTTCTTCTTTTCATCATTGAATTTCCATTTTTTTTTTCTCGGTAGATCTGTAATAACAATACTGAAGTGTAACTAGCTGAGATCGATTTACTTATTTTAGATTAAATAACACATCCTGATTTCATTATTATTATTATTATTCATTTATTTATTTTCCTAAGGGATATAACAAAAAAGGTTTTGTTTGTATAATTTTGCAACACACTATTTTTCTAATTATTCTGATATCATATAGTATATCATAAAGCTGTAAGTTCTATAATGTAGCAATAAAATATTCCAGTAGATATATATGTTATATTAATTATATTGTATTTATACAGATAATAGACTGTGTGGTTGCACTGGTTCATTTTCTTTTGCCTGACTGACTCAGATCTGACTTAGGCTCAAACATACACCACTACTACAATGCTGGCCGTCTACTGCTGTATGCTAAACCTATATAAAGATCCGAACACGCATTTCATGACCCCTTGAAAAAGAGCATAGTTTATTTACTTTACTGCTGAATTCTGAGCATCATAAATGCAGCGCACGTGGCCTCTAGTGAGTCATCATCTGCTTTGTTGCTGTTGACCAAACAGATACGAAGCCATGGCGACTAAAGACCTGAAACACAATGTTTATTCACCAAACATAAAGGAATCATATTGTATTAATGGACAGTATAGAATAAAAGCCTAAAAGCCTTTACAGGAAATGCTGTACAATAGTGAACAAGAATGAATCAATCTATAATCCTGTATGCCTATATCCAGAACTCTTGCATCATATTGTTTCTTGTGCGTGTCAGGGTCACGATCAGAGCAGAACCACAAATGACTTTAACCGCCACACAATAACAGTCCAGCTGAAATGGAGACTGATTTAAAATGCTCGTAGGCAACTCTCATGGCACGCAAAATAGCACTACTCATGTGAAGTGCACAAGATACACGGCTTACAGAATTGATTGCAGTAGATTACTTGCTTTGTCCGATATATATCACCCTGTGTATATATCTGCATGCATGCTGGATTGATTTTATGATTGCACAATTTAAACTATATTATCGTCCAGCTAAATTAGACTATAAGGCATGACGACATTAGGATATTATAAACATTAGAGTAATATAAAGTTTCTTTGAAACAACTTTTATCATGAACTGTGTATTTTAATCACCTTATGATTTATCCTACATCATTAGTTATTTATTTATTTTTGGTAACACTTTAGTTTAGAGACCCGTTTTCGTTATGAACTAGTTGCTAATTAACATGCATATTACTGTTTAATTAGTACCTATAAAGCTCATATTAATGCCTTATTCTACATCCCTAATCATACCCCATACTTAACCTTTACAACCAACTATTCATATCAAGCAAATTAGGAGTTTATTGAAGGAATAGTTCACCCAAAAATGACATTTCTGTCATCATTTACTCACCCTTGAGTAGTTCCAGATCTGTATGAATTTCTTTGTTCTGCCGATCACTGCTGAAGCAAATTTGTAACCAGGCTGTTTTGGGTCACCATACTATGGAACATTTTCAAAAAATCTTCCTTTGTGTTCAGGAGAACAAAGAATTTCATACAGGTTTGGAACTACTGGAAGGTGAGTAAATGATGACATAATTTTCACAAAATGTATTTATTTGTTTGTTTGTTTGTTTTTACAATGCATGAATGCTAAAAAATTAAACTGGTTTGTGAATGCAATTCCAAGTTGTTTTAGGTATTCAGCATTAAAACATAACTAAAGATTTCAGAATATTTTGAACTACCATTGTGATGTTAATGACTGAATGTCTTAAAAAGTGAAAAGAAGTGCATTCAGGCAATATGATATGATGATTATACAGCTCACTTAATTACAAAGACCAGCTTTCATCCCATCTGAGTCCTGTGTAACTAAATAATCCATAGAGCTTTAGTCATTCTGTGTATAGGCCTATAATAGCAAAACGTTCCCTGTGGATTTAACACAGAAACGTCTAATTAACACACACTTACCGTCAGCTTATCCTTTTTTAATTGGCATGGAATACATATGTAGGTGTAAAATAACAGCTCAGTTAGCTTTGACAGTAAAGCAGCACAATATGATCTAATTAATCGTACATGAACTTAATCACAGAGGTTTTTCACAAATAGCACACAGTGACCGTTAGAAAGAATCAGAACGGCAATGTATCTTCTGTTTTTCTGGCCAACAAACCTCAATCTATGCGTTAAAAACACCCCTATCATGCTGATCAAAGCCCAGAGCAGGTGCACACACACACAATATGGGCTCACACATTCGTATAGACAAAAACACAATGCTACTTTTGTGTTCCCTGTTAATGAGGGCTTCCATTAGTCAAACTAAGCTCCCAAAAGCTTTAATGATGTGCTGCATGATGAACTTGACATTAATTTAACTAATTAAACCAGAACATCCAAACACACGCATTTTCTGATCATTACAGGAGGTTCAGCTGTGTTGCAGTACTATTGTTGGAGGAGGAAGAGCAGATAATGCACTTTTTGTCTCTCTTATGTTTTCAAAGTAGTAGCTCAGATCTTCCCATCAGAACTTGTTTAGATGGTTGCTGGACTAACCAATGAGAATCATAGCAGAATTTAACACTTACTTAGTATGCAATTAATATTAGTATTCAGAGGGCCCCAAACCTTTTTTGATGCTTAAAATGTCTGAATGTCATTTTAATTTATTTTCTTTGGCTTGCTTCACCACACATTTTAGGATGAATTCAGTTTTCCAGTTTGAAGCAATTAAACGGTGCAGCTAAACTGTCTTTAGCTAAAGTTACTTAATTCAAGGCGTAATGAAACCTTCAGCTAGACTCTGTTCATAACCTCTGAGCCCCAGAACGACTTCTCTCAGACAGTATCTCTTCCACTGAGATGCAGAACAATGTTGAGTCTCCAGAAGAACAGTGAACCCATAAGTTTAGCATACCTTAAGGATATGGCAACCTTCATAACTTTAGAAAACCCAATACTTTTTAGCAAATTATCATTATCATAATGGCACAGATAAAAATAGGTCCCCCAGATTTCAATACCTGTAAAAAGTGCTACTGTGCATCAGTCTATGGACTAAATAAATGGATAAAATAAATGTTAAATTTACAGCCTGTATTATTACTAAAACTTTTAACTTCCATTTTAATATAATGTTAAATAGACGTTGAAAAACACAACATTATGCAGATTTTTTTTTAAGTTCTTTAAACTACTATATTTGTAGCAATAGCCAAAAATACATTGTTTGGTCAATTTCTTACTGAAAATATATCAAAACTTCATTTTTGATTAGTAATATGCATTGATAAGATCTAAATCTTTAAATCTCGGTCAAATATTGCCCTATCCATCCAAATCATACATCAATGGGAAGCTTATTCATTCAGCTTTCATAGCATGTATAAATCTCCAAAATTAACACTTACGACTGGTTGTGTTGTTCAGGGTCACATATATTTAAACAGTGTATTAAGTGCATTATAGTCATATTTTATGACCTAGCTGAAATACATTCAACTTGAAAACAAATATTTCAAAAGGAAATGAAAAACTTCTAGATTCTGTCTCCTCAAACCACACGCAGTCTGCTTTTCCTTTTATGGTCAAAGTCTTTAGGCTTCAGAGCAGCTATGATGCTGTTGGGTGGGGCTGAACATGAGGCGGGTTTAGAGCTGTCAATCAAGCTCTAGTTTAACAGATTTTATGTGCTTTCTTTTCAGGTGGTGCAACAATATCACAGTAAAACTAAACCGAGATTTCTTGATCTCCCACAATATGATTAAAGACAAAGCAAATAGAGTGTTTAGCATCTTTAGTCTTAAAGAGTTGTCAACAAGGTCACAATTTTCCAAGAATTGAAACGTTTTTCTCCTCAAATGATCTTCAATATAAATAGAAAAAATATAATGAAATACAAAGATGTATAATGCTCATGTCACATAAAAAGGTGTAAAAAGCATATGCGCAGAGAGAAATATAATACAGACTGTTTATTCTCTCATCGATATACACTGTGTCATTGCTTAGAGGGGAAAGCTTCGGAAGAAACATTGCGTGCTCAAGCAAAAACATTCTCTTCCTTGGGTACCTTGGGAACATAAGTATGCATAGCAGCCGCATACTGGCACATTTCTGGGTTGTGTTTAGTCTAGTTGGACTCACTTAAGGTTAGTTTGTTTATAGAGCTCTAATATATTTGAATACCACACCATTTACTAACTCCGGCCCATATTAGGCCATGATTCACTCCACATACACTATGTTATATAAGTCTACCTAAACTCTCTTTTGGACTGAAATGTACTTCATTTGACATAACTCTGATACAGTTCAACAGGAGAGTCACGTTGTGTTTCATCTTTAATCCACACAGCTCTGCTGCAAGTCTGATCGCCCACTGCCACTTTCTATTTCCATAAATCAGCTACCTTTGAACGCGATCTCCACGTTTATTTGTAATCAGATTCTCTTTGGTGGCCGGTCTGCATAATGCAATCCTCCAACTGGTGAGAAAGCCGAGCCAGAGCGGCCATGCTTGGCCACTGTGTCACAATGCTTTGCATAAGAGACCACGAGCGCTGTGACCTGTGGTTGGATAACAGGTGAGCAGTGAAGTCATCGCTCTGGGACATGATTGTTTGGTGGGAGGCTGAGGGGCGGGGAAAGGCAAAGCAAGCGTCAGGTAGAATGACGCACAGCAGAATGGAGATCTAGTGACACCTGTGCATCTACCGGCTCTTGGTTTAAAGCTTTGCGTAGGGTGACTGGCACTGTGGGAAGAAATAAGGGCAGTCGGAAAGGGTAAGACTGCGATTCAGTGTTGGTTTGTGATGAAGTAACAATGGCGAGAGTTAAAACTGTCAAAACTGTTCTGGTTTGGTCTAATATTTCAGCTCTGTGTGTAATTATGTAATTGTCTATGCTATGGCTATGGATCTTTTTGATAGTTTCTGAGGCGTGTTTATTATGTGTGTTGAGTTATGTAAGATCAGGTTGCTTGCCTACAGTGATAAGAGCATGAATGGCACTGCATTCGTTTTCTTCACTACTCATTACTGCACATTCTTTGGATCTTTAAATGAGTCACTGCACGATGCAGAAGCCTGAAGAACACGTATTGGTGACTGGTGATGAAACATTTAGCAGGTTTGAAATAGGCTCAGGTCCATCCACATTGTATAGAGGTCAGCTAACCTTTCAAAGCAGCGATTTCCCTGAGGTATGATAATCAAACCATTTGCAATGGGCTGAGTCAAGTTACATTGGGAGTACCACTGCAGGGAGGACAGTGCTTTAGACAACAATGCCAACTGGCTGCTGGATAGACATGAATGGATAATACCACCCTCAGGGCCGGCGTGAGAAATAAAAAGCCACAGATGATAGAATTCAAATTCTTTGTCAGGAATGTTTTTTTTGTTTCGTTTTTTATTGGGTGTATTTGCTTTCAGATAGAGATCGATATCAGCATAGAGATCTATTTAGGTTTTAGACCTCAATTTTTACTAAGTAAAATATGACATTATTGATTAATGATTAACAGCTCACATTTTCTGCTTTGCTTCAGCATCCTATGACTTTGTTTTAGAACTGCATTGCATAAGGTTGATTACTATGCAAATTCGAGGACTTTGCATTAGGAAAATCTTAAGAACAGGAAAACCAAGCATTACCTTTTTTGTGTTGGAAATTTCTAGAAACTTTCAGGACCGCGTCCATGATGGCTGGAATGACATTTCTGTACTCCTAAAGGCAGGTGGATAAAACTGGTTTTAGATCAGTGATGAAGATTCGCTATCGTGCACAAAGTGAGTGACAGCTGCAGAAAGTGAAACTGCCAGCAGTGCATTGACACTGAAGCGGCATTCAAGGGGTCAGCCGGTGTCTCTTGTAGCCTCTGCAAAGCTTAGAAAACTACGTTACATAAGTTCAGCATTTGTGCCATGAAAAGTCTTTTTGTTTTCAGGCAAATCAGCTGTAGTCACCTGAGGCTTTAGCACATGAATACAATAGGAATTATTAAGAGTTTATGTGGCTTAATGTGCCTGAAGCAATATGAGATATGAGAAAAAAAATGTGATTGCTTGTCCCAGAATTGTATTGAAACATTGCAGTGGATTGTTCCATTTTCAAGCAAGGAAAATGTTTGTCTAAAAAAGTGATATGACAAATTTCACACTGATATTCATTATGCCTGTCTCATAAAAAGTCCATATAACCTATTTTATGGCGTGTGTATGTGGGCAGGAAGACAGTATTCAAATATTTTAAGGTGACATGATATTTCAGTGACAGTCACTTCCTCAGTGTGACATTATGTTTTGTTTTGTTTTGTTTTTATGAGCACATAATATTCGAGGGACTAAATAATGTATTTGCTACAGTGAAAACAACTACAAATGCTGGTGTAAAATGGTAATTAGTTCTGTAAAATATACACACCCTTACATTTATACAGCTAAATGTGCGATGTTTAATCAGTTTCATAGGCCCATGTTCTAGTGTATTTTCATCTATTTAAAATATTCAATGAAATTTTTAAGCTTTTCTCAGCTAATAAAGTACTGAAAATTAAACCATAGTTTTAGTGTTAACACTTTACAATAAAAGGTTCATTAGTTAACATGAACTAAGAACGAACACAACTTCTAGAGCATTTATTAATCTTAGTTAATGCTAATTACAGCATTTACAAATGCATTATTAAAATCATAAGATGTGTTTGTTAACATTAGTTAAAGCACTGTGAGCTAACATGAACAAACAATAAATGGTTGAAATAATACTAATATTTACTTTGAATACTGTAATAAATGGATTGTTCATTGTTTGTTCATTTTAGTTAATACATTAATTAATACATGAACTAATATTAAATAACAAATGATTTGCTTTAGACTGTATAAGTCATAGTTATACATAAATGTTAATGGGTTGTGAAAGGTTTTTTTTTACGCATGTAAATCAAATTGTGTTTATGCTAGTGAAAATGTTCTGTTTTGTCAGGATTCAAAGTTTTGAAGGTTATCATGAAAATTTTGGGCCAAAAAGATGACTTTATTTCTGCTGCATGCTGCATTTTAAAACACAATAACTGTACACATACCAGTGTAACGATGATCTTTTTGCTAGTTATATTAACAGAATTCTGTGCACTACAAAAGTTTTGATGCACAAGTTAATTGGAGGTCTCTAATTTGAATGATGTTTTTGCTTAGATCACTTCAAATTGAAGTTACACAAATGATTTGAGTACAGTTCATAGCGTAATTTAATTTAAAAAAATATTGTTGCTAGTGCACTACTGAACTAAGTGCCACGCATGATGAGGGACGTACATGAGACAAAGTTTTTTATGAATAAAAGTCTTTAAATGCCTGATTGGTAGTTGTGTGCATGTTTATATTGTTTCTATCGCTAAAAAATGTGCTGCTCATTTCTCCAGCAGCTGAGTCCTGGTGAGGGCCACGAAAGGCTTCGAAGAGTTGACTCTAATCGAAAGTCCCGTAGCTTCAGCAAGCAGCCCAGCACTGGGGATTACTACAAAACCCTGGGTAGCGATACAGTAGACCAGCACCCCAACAGAGCCATGGCACCCAACGAGGAGGTAAGCATCAGATTCTGTTTCAAGGTCATGTACGGTACCAGTCAAACGATTTTTCTTGTTTTTTGAAGAAGTCTCTTTTGCTCAACAAGCATGCATTTATTTGATCCAATTACAGCAAACAGTACAATTTTGAAATGTTCTTTTTGAATAGATTTAAAAATAGATTTCATAGCTGAATTTATGATCCTTCATAAATCTTTCTAATATGCTGATTTGCTGCTCAAATAACAGCTTAGATTTTGTTCAGAAGAACAGCATTTATCTGAAATAGAAATCTTTTGTAACATTAAAAGTGTATTTATCATCATCTTTGATAAGCATTCTTAATAAATAAAAATATACATTTCAATAATTTCTCACCCTCACTGCCCCCCCCTAAAAATTTAGACTGACTCCAAGCTTTTGCATCTTCAGATAAATGCTGATCTTTAGATCTTTCTATTCATCAAAGAATCTTGAAAAAAATGTCCTCAGCTGTTTTAAATAATGATGATGATGTTGATAATAATAATTCATGTTTAATTAGAATATTAGAATGATTCCTGAAGGATCGTGTGACACCGAAGCCTGGAGTAATGATGCTTTGATCACGGGAATGAATTACAATGTAAATATATATTCATATATGTTATTTCAACTACATTCAAAATCTTACCATTAAAAATCTTTTGACAGGTGTGTATCTCCAGTCCCAGGGCAAAGTATTAATCCATCATAAATATCAGCATTTTCAGTAGTATTTTGCTTTAATGATGCAGGTATGCATACAGTATGTAATTCAATATGTTTCATTAACACAGCTTCGAAATGTTCCAAACTATGTGCAACATAAAAACAAAATGTGAAGGATATGGGTAACCAAACAGTTAATGGTCCCAATTGACTTGGTCACAGTATTTTTTTTTCCATAATTTGGGAGTCAGTGGGGACCAACAGTACGGTTACCGAACAGTAAGCAGCCAGCTCTGTTCAGTCATAAGCAAGCTAGCATCACTCCCTCATCTGTCACATTACAACACAAATCCATGCAAGGTGTGGCAGCTTAGAGTTAGCACTGCAATTATTATACATATACTGGGCTGCTGGGTAAACAGTGTTTAGTCTTTCTTTGTTGTGTTATGTAAGTCTGACGGCTGGGACCTAGAACTGTCCATTTACTAGCGCAGATTGCTCTTATTATAACTGCAGTTTCATTCATAGGACAGCATACTTTGGGAAAGAATAGCTTATTATTTTTTTAGACACCAATGATTTATTGAATAATCCATTTGGGTCACAATTTATTTTGATAATCCACTTCAGACATTTTACTATCTATAAGTAACTTTGTAACTACATGTCAACTGCATATTAACTTATTCGCATTAATTTGCATGCATTAACATGTCTACTAACTCTTTGTCTGTTCGGGTAGGTTTAGGTTTAGTAGAATATGTTGACGTATACTTGTAAAGTTTCTGATAGTCAGTATGTTGTGGACCCATTCAAATAAAGTGTTAGAAATTATTAAGCAGACAGTCTACTAATACTCTAATTGTAACATTACGTCTTTCTTGAAGGAGGACAACACGACATCCAAATGAACAGGGGTTTAATCATAACAAAACAGGAGTCAAACAAACACGACTTAAATATACATAGACACAATAAGAGAGAACTGAAGACAGGTGAACACACACAGGTGGGAACGAGTAACTAATAGGAACAGGAAGGACCAAATAAGGTCAAATAGTAACAAACAAAGAAACAGGAAAGCAGAACACAGAGTAAATACAGTAACACGAATTTACTTATCAACTGAAACGCTAGTTGACACGTAGTTGCAAAGTTAGGTAATGTTAGTAGAATGTCTAAAGTGGGCTATCAAAATTGTATTATAAATATTTTTTGGGGTTCAAATTTGGTTTACTTTCTTTTATAAGAGTGGTTTCTGTAATATTTCTGTAACTACACACATAGCAGCCCTCAGAACGGTGTGTGTAAGTACAAAAGTGTAACAGGACATTGGTAACAACACTTTTTTCACTTCACTAAGTATTACCAAGAATTAAATAGCTACATATTGTAACAGCAGTATGTATAAGAGTAACTGGAACAGGGGGTGATCAGGGGGTGTAGTTGGGTGGGTTTAGGGATATGTAAAGTGGGTAGAGTTGGGGGAGTCGGTGCAGCTCTGTAATACCAGTGTGTATATATGGTAACTCTTCAGGAACTGCCCACTTAATATAAAGTGTAACATTCTGGACACCAACCTCAATTTATATGTAAAGCCTAACTTACTGCTGGCTGCTGTGTGACATCAGAGTAATTACATGCTAAATCCATAGCAATTGTCTATTTAATATAAAGTGTAACACCAAAAGGACTGTTAGTCCTGTTACACATTTGTACTTTCATTACCAAAAAGTGTTGTTACCAATGTCTTGTGACACATTTGTACTTATACAAACCATTCTGAGGGCTGTTAGATGTGTGTAGTTACAGAAATATTACAGCTGTAGATACTATGTATTGGTGTGTACTTACACAGTTACATACTACATACACATCTAGTTACTATGGAAGTACACAGGTACTTAATATTATATACACTTAATATTAAAGGGGACCGAAAATTCTACTAAACCTCTGTGTGCCATGCAGGAAAGAAAGTCATACAGGCCTTTGTTTCTCAAAAGCATCTAAAAGTAAATAGGCCTAGATGATAGAGAACACTTGTGCCAAAAGTTTCCACAATCTAATTAGGTTGCAGATAAAAGGTCATTGGAGTGTATATTACAAGACAATACTATTTCAGGCGATTTTCTTCAAAAATATACATTTAATTCACTGTTTCTTGTCATTTATCTGTCATTTATTGAAATTAACTAAAAACTTCAGAGTCAAGTCAAGTCACTTTTATTTCTATAGCGCTTTTAACAATACACAAACTTTATTTATGAAATGCAGAGACGGTCTCTGTAGTCAAGACGACGGTAATCACTGGAAAATCAGGTGTCCCCAACTAAGCAAGCCAGAGGCGACAGCGGCAAGGAACCAAAACCCCATCCATGAGAGAA
>JAUMHG010000045.1:17129651-17160318 GCA_032359395.1 Enteromius anoplus | reverse complement strand
CCTGTGGGTTTTTTAGGTCCGATAATTAATACCTCTGTTTTATCAGAATTTAACAGTAAGAAGTTACTTGACATCCATTTTTTAAAAATGGTTGTTTCAAAGTAAATTCCCACCAATTTATTTTCAGTGTAACAAAATGAGGGTAAATGATGAATGTCTTGTTTCTGTCTATTTAAAGTTTTGCTTTGACACAATCTGCACTGTAACAAGCGCTATATAAATGATGGTGACTTGACTTCGAAGTAATCCTAAGGAGTTTAAAGAGAAACATCTTAGACACTTAACTTAGAAATCCAATACCCGAGCCGTCCTAATTTGTGCGTCAACAATTGTCTCATTTGCAGAAGAGATCCATTAATTCTCCAGAGCCATAAAATTAGCTCCAGAATACATATCAGCATTTCATATGGCCCCTTTCTGCTATCAGATCTAATCTTCATTGAGCCAATTAGATGCCCAGTGGGGCGTCTGGCCTATTGATTGAACCAGATGGTGCTCCACATGTCCCTCTGGGTAATGACCCATTAACACGGACATGCGTGTGACATGAAACGCACCATATGCTGGAGACATTGATGATGAGGAGGGGAGGAGGGGATAAGGGGCACGTGTGTGGCACGCGTCCAGGAGGCAGGGTGAAAGGTCAGGGCTTGTTTACTCAGCGTCAGTTGTAGGGGTGGTCTCTGGAGATGCTGAGTGTGACGGCTCTTAGCTTAGCAGATGTCCTTTCATTCCAGCAAACCATTCAATTAGATCTGTTTATGGATTCATTACCAGCTGCATTGCATATGGTGGGGCGCAGTGGGAGGTATGTTGGTCAGATTAAATGTTTTGGGGAATTCATTTGTTATGTTACTATACCTATGACCATTTTACTGTTTAAAATGCGATTTTTAAATGGTTTTCAACTGTAAACCCTGACATATGAAATAATAATCAGAAATAAGTCTATTTGATTTTTGAAATGTAACAATTTATTGAGCTAGAGTAACTCATTTTTAAAAATCACATTTGCATGTTCAGAGGACTAAACTGAGCAAAATATGCAATTTGCTGATATTAATATGACTAAAACATTAAGATGAAATTCGGACAACTTATAGATCCATGAGATCTTTATAACAGACTATTTGAAATAAAATGTTTGAATATGTCAGTTGTCACTCTGTATTTCCCAGTAACATATTTAAATGTTTAGTTTTATGATAAAAGCTGATCACTGAGAGATGAACACATAAACATCCCTCAAAAACCTGATGTATTATGTTTGATAATCATGCTTGTGAACTGTGAACTACACTAATCATTTTTTTGAGGTAGATTATTTTAGCTATGTTAAAAATATGTCAACAGTTACATTTTCAATGTAATCTGTGGTCAAAAAGCACGTAGAAGATAGCGTACACATCAATGTGACTACAACAGTTTGCCAGAAGTGATGATTTATAGTGGAAAAGTACATTCAAAGTCTATCATATTTGTGTTTTCTTACACAAACTTCTTGTTTCACTCTAAAAAACATTGATTCATCTACAGGGGTCATATAATTGTCACACTGTCATGGCTGTCTGTGTTTTTGGAGCCAGCCATTTCACTTGCAATATGTGGACTCGCAGGTTCTTTAAGAATGGTCCTTAACATCCAGGACTTCATGAGGTTGAGCAAATGATGAGGGCATTTTCATTGTTGGGTCTTCTGTAGTAAATACTTACACATTGAAATCTGCGGTGCTCCTCCCTGTTCTCTCGACACAGGGTTCTGCACTGTTGGAGGAAGCAGCAGACACAGCGCCTGCTCCAGAGAACGGGACAGGAAACACAGAGGATCTACCCCTTCCTCCTCCACCACCTCCTCCACCCGCCAGCACCTTCATCCCGACTCCTCCACCTCCTCCACCACTTCCTTCAGATCTGCCCCCTCCTCCTCCAACAAGCAGCTCCGCACCGGCCCCTGCTCAACGCCGAATGTCTTCTTCCTCCAGCAGTGAGTACTGATCATCCTCTGCTTAAGCACTCTATTGGTAAATGGCAGTACAAAGCATTTAAAGAGGTCATGCATTCAAATGATTAACTGTTAATAATTTATTGTACACATTTTGTGAGAATTTTGTTTGAGATCAGCCAGTGCTCCTCACAGAGGTCTGACCTGATCATCATTTTTTATAGGAAAAATATCAAAACTCTTTGGTCATTTTGGAGCGAGATGCTAATGGTCTAATCAGATTCAGCAATCTATGCTGAGCTGAAGCTGAAAGTGCTACCACCAGATTGGCTGAATGGATTCGAAAATGCTAAAACTCAACTGTTTAACTCTAGGGGGAAAATGAGCCTATTTAAAAAGAAAATATAATAGTGGAGTGATCCTTTAACAGTACTGTAGCTTTGCAGGTAGGTTCCTGAAGCATTTTGGAGACATTGGCACAGTTCTTCAGGATGTAATCTGTCTCAGTGTCTCCATGTCATTCCAGACAGACTGGTTGATGATCAGATCAGATCTCTGAATGAAGCACTGACTGTCATCAGACAAAAGTCGCAATGGATTATTACAATTAGACAGAAATTTACTACTGAAACACTACAGCAAAAGACAGAAAGAAGTAACTGACCTAAAGCCATTTTTTTAGCTGGTGAAAACACTGTACTCTGCCATTCAGTGAAACTGAGCTTAAAAATATAATTCTTTTTTATTGTGGTGCCTATATGATGGCATTCATACTAACAGCAATTGTAGTGAAAAGTGATTGAAAGCCTTTCAGGGAGAGAGTTAGCGATTTGAGGTGATGTGATCGACAGCAACCATTTGCGATGCAACAAAGTTGACCGCGGCTCAGCTTTAAGCAAATCACGTTGCATAATAAGCAGCGATGCAATGTGGCAGCTACTGATGGGAGTGATCTGCACCTGATACAGCTGGATATACTGATGAAGAAACACTTGCTACCCCAACAGCACAGAGATTTGGCCTGACCTTTATGAATTTAACTGTTGACAATGTGAATGCTACTAAAGACTCATAAAGCTCTAAAGTTATAATTGACTGACCTATTCATCTGTGAAACAATTCTTATGCGATCGACACTTTCACTCATTCGACCCTTTGTTTATAGTATGACCCCTTTAATCATCTCCTAACACCCGGAGAGCAGAGTATTAAAGTGATGACAAATACATTCTTGTTATGCCACTGCCCTGACAGATTGCACACAATAGATTACCGGTCAAAGGTTTTTAAATTATTATTACTTTTTTTCTGTGTGTGTTTCTTATGGAATATTGTGAAATATGTTTATACTTTAAGATAACTGTTTTCTAATTTAATATATTTTTACAATGCTATTTATTCCTGTGATGTAGAGCTGAATTCTAAAGAAATATTTCAAGCTAAATACTAAATACAAGCTAAATTTCAGTAAACACTATTGATATCATCTTTGACATGCTGCTGATTATCACAGAAAACAGTCCTTTAAAGCCAATCTCAAGTAATAACGCAAACATATAAAGGCAAACATTGGCAATTAAAAAAAAGAAAAAAGAAAAATCCCTTTATTTAACATATTTAAATATTCAATATAAAATTATTTAACATGACTGGTGTGAGTGCATTGGTGTCAAACTTCGGTTTACGTATCAGTATTTGCTTAGATCTTCAGTCATGGGTGAATGTGCATCCAATCTTACATCCAATGTAAAATATTCATGCTGTTTAGTCTGCAATCCTAAACCGTTTATTCAAAGCAGATGTTGTGGATATCAGTACACCTGTCCATGTTCAGTCCAACTCTCAGTATCACCAAGTGCTCTCCGCAAACACAAGATGGAAGTCTTAGAAACAGCCATAAGGTAAATCGGAAAAAGTTCCAACCTGTTAATGTGAGATCTGGCCGCCTGCTCCTTCCAATGTCTGATTACGAATTAATGTGCATGGGCTATTGTTACTTTGAATCGGTTTTGTGTTCTGCCATTTACTTAATTGTTCTTCCTCCAATGGATACTTGACATGTCTTCGGGACAAGACAATATCCGTGATGTGTTATGTCAGGGAAATGTAGCGCTGGCTATGATAATATACTGTCCTTTGCGCATTTGTTGCACACCTGATTTCCTAGTTATTCTTGCAAAAATTGGTTTTAAGGTGAAATGAGGAATCTCTTAATTCAATCATCATATTTAAGGCAGCTAAGATGAGATGAGAATTATTGCAGTCTTGGCGACTTTAGAAGAAACGAATCTTCCAAACATTTTGACTGGTAGTAGCACTTATAACCCTATGTGTTATACTTATGCATATATATGCATATCCGAATACATTGCAATAAAAATACGTATATTGTATTACTGGTTGAGACGGGATGTGCAATTCCCTTTCTAAGCTATTTTTTACTCACCCAATGATAAAACAGGTAAAAGTGGCTCTGGACAGTCAGCAAGCCCCTAAAACATAGCAACCCAGCGCATTCTTGCAGCCATTTAGCCATTTTATTGCAACCATCACAACACAACAAAGCAACCACCTAGCAATGCTGTCATATCTTTCCTGAATTCATGAGAAGTTACCAGTGACCTATCAACCACTTAGAATCCCCTACTCATATTAAAAGAATTCAGAACACCTGCATACCAAATACACAGCAACTAAATAAGCAGCGTGAAGACAAGTTAAGCAAAACGCATTAGACAATGCAAAAATCTAGTGTTTAATTGCCCATTTTTAGGACTCTCATTGACCTACTGATCACCCTTGACCACAAGTTTAAAAATAAAAAAGGCACAACTAAATGGTTGTATGTACAGTAGTAAAGAGGCGAACAGGTTGCCAAAACAGTATTGTGTTTCATTGTGTTTTTTTGTTTTGTTTGCTCATCTCCTCTCTTTCCTTCCTGTATTTCTCATCCTCTCATCCTCTGCATCTATCTTCACCACACCTGTTTGCCTGGACCTGTCTCTCACTCTGCTTTGCATGGACTCTTTCTGGCTTTACATGTTCTTCTGTTTTCATGATGCAAAGAAGGGGATCTCTCTTCTAAGCATCTGTCTCCTTCTGTCACTCCTGCTCCAGAAACACTCCGGCAGAGGAAGAGTAAGTATTTTCCCCAGCCTCATTATGTGTGTGTGTTAGTATTTATGTGTCATTCCTTAATCCAATTCTTCTCTTTACCATCATCCAGAGATTTGAGTGTGTTGTTTATTTGGCTACTGGACCCCAAGCTGAATAAATCTAGTACTTTCAATATTACCATGAACATATGACTCTCACTTCAGAGAGAGCACAGAGTGATTTTTCTGTGATCTCAGTTGCGATCAGCCCACAGATTTCCCAGATGCTGTGGGGACTCAGCTGTGATGGTTTCTATAGCTAGTGTAAGTCAATATGAAATGACATTCACAGTCGATTTTACTGATGTATTTCTAAAAGTGTTGGAGTTAAGTAAAATGAATGCATAATTGCATTACTTCATAAAAAAAGTATTGCATGACACTACATTTTCTGTACTTTTTGTCTCTTGAGATGGGCTTGTTTCTGTACTTTTAATAACAAAAAACTAAGAGGGCTCGATGACGTCAGAAAATAATGAAAGTTGTTTTAGACACTGAGATAGCTATTATATTTTCCATGACAGTTAATTTGCACCGATGAACCACACACAATAAGGTTATAAATTAAGTAAATATAGTGTGAATTTTTATTTCATGTTGACTCATCCTTATACAAATCTGTGTGGAATCAAAACCATTTTACATTTCGAATAATCTGTTGAGTTTACGAGCAGTTCATCTATTAAAGTGCCATGTTTTGACATAAGTCTGCGCATAGTGAGTCATGCTTTAATGAATGAGTATAAAGGTGTGTAAACAGTGGGCGGCCTTATTGACTTGCTCTGCCGTCAACGCAGTTCCTTCATCCTACGCCACATCATTCTTCAGCACACACAGCTATTGTGAACATCCTGATCCTCTTTTTTCTGCTCATATGCAGGGATACGTTTTTCTGATCGCCTTTGTTTAAGTTATATTAATGCGATACAGATCATTAATGAGGATTTGCCAATTCAAGGTTGAAGGTAACGTATATTGTGTTTGTATTAAGCTATATGATTATTTATTTTAACTTGCAATAGGTCATGCAAACAAAATTATGTTTTGATATTTCAGCATTCTTCAGAGTATTTCATCTTTTTTTTTTTACTTTATACGGTGAGCCCACACAGTTGCAAAACTGTAACTGGGCCATATTTTCTTGTGGTTTGTGAGGTTTTGAGGATTAGGGCATGTCACACAACCTGTGCATGTCAGCAGTGATAATAATTAGATTATAATATTTCTTGAGCAGCAAATCAGCATATGAGAATTATTTCTAAAGGATACTTAAGCCTGGAGTAATGATGCTGAAAATTCAGCTTTGTTCACGGGAATACATTAGAAAAAATATTTTTAAATATGTAACAATATTTCACAATTTTACTGTATTTTTGATCAGATCTGTCTAATTGAAATAGTTTTTACCACATTGCAGTTAATTCGTTTCAAAATACTTCAGAGTTTGCACACACATGCCTTTAAAAGTTAATAAACATATAGTTTTGCTTGTGTATCTGTGTATTTTATGGCTAGTTCCATTTTATGAATTATTAAATTTGTTTTTGTTTGTTTTTCTTAGGTGGTCTGGTTTTTTAGTTTTGAAGAGGTTTTCTATAAGATAATTAGGACTAGAGCAGTTTTAATCCGCTAAGAGCCCATCTAAGTATGGTTTGTTTGTTTATTTATTGTGGGGAATGTCTTTGCATGCTCCTTTGTAGCATATGAACGGATTTATAAGCATCTTATGAAAAGATCATCAGCATAATTGGGCTTTTTCCAGGCCTGTGATTCTGTCACAATTATGTGTTGCTCAGCGTGATGTGAGACTCCGTTAATCCACTTGCTCGGCCGTGAGCTGGAGAGCTAGAGGACGGTTGATCGGAGGAAGAAGTGTGAGTCAGGAGGAGGGTCAGTGAGAGTGAGGAGAGAACCTAAGGTCAGTGAGTGGACTTCAAATCCAGCTCCAATTTGGCAGCCGTCTCTTGTCAGAGTTGATTACCGCTGATCCGTTCAGACTTCCACCAACTGTGATGAGCCATCGGCAGTTAGCGAACGCAGTGGTTTTTGTTCTTGTGGGAAGAGAGGAGAGTTTGTAGGTCTTTTCCCAGTCAGAGAAGGCTTTTTCACGACCACAGCAATGACAAAACAATAGCACGTCCGTTACGAGAAACTGTGGAGATTTAAATCAAAAACAACAGGTGATGTACTTTTATTTTAGTTTTTCTTTAGTAATATAGTGTAGTTTATTTCAGTTCATATGTTGAAGAAGAAAATAAATTATGCTAATCCTCTGAGTAGTTTACATTTTACATTCATATATTTTAATTATAATTTGTCTGTGTATGTATTTATTTGTACTTTTAAACGATTAATTTAATCAGTGTTGTTTAAGTGTAGATTTATACAGTATTTATACCTTTAACTATTTATTTATATTTAGAAAGTCTTTTTGCGCTTTGCTGGTGTATGAAACATTCTGGTTATATGTAAATGTATTTATTTCTCCTATATATATTTTTTTTTATTTTTTTTTTTTATTTCACATTGTTACTTTAAAGTGTAAATATAAAGTGGATAAAATCGTGTTAAAGCTGCTAAAAGGAATGTGTGGATTTTTTAGAGATTGTTGAAAGATCTCTGGGTACAACGACCTTTTGTTTCCTGGCACTATAATGTATTATGGGACTAAAGCAGAGGCCACTTTTGGTCAAGTAGATTATGTTACATAACTATATCTTTAATTGAATGAGTTCCATATTTTCACATAATAAGTCTCATAAAATCTCATTTGTCCTCATTTGCCAGCCACAGTTGTTCTTTCAGTTAGATTCACACATTTGCTGTAAATAATTATGCATATTATATTATACACAGCAATGGTCAGAGCAATTGAATGTGCCGTAGATGTGCAACCATTGTATTGGTTGAAACTTCAACAAAGGCCTGATCTTTTCTTTGTTTGTTTTTCTTCAAACTGAGCTTTACCTGAGTCTTTTCTGTTTTTTATACTTTATTCAGTGAGTGGATTAATTTCATTGGTTACTATTTAGTACCAACATATGAGTTACTGACTGCTTTAGACATTTGTTTAGACGTCTGGGGTTTTGAATTAAATATTTAGTGGAGAAGCTTGTCCGGTGTGTCTTTCTCTTTCTCTTTCATGCATCCATCCATCCTGGCTCAGTTTCCCTCTGTCTTTATCACAGGCAATAAATCCTTCAACATGATGTCCCCCACTGGAGATAATTCTGAGCTTCTGGCCGAAATTAAAGCTGGGAAGAGTCTGAAGCCAACACCTCAGAGTAAAGGCTACACGACCGTCTTTTCTAACAGCGGCACAGCAGGGAACAATGTAGGTCACACTCCCTTACTTTCACTCATTTATGAGCTTGCTTTGAGTATGCTTATTCCTAATGGTAAATCTCATCATTAAAAGTACATGAAATGAATTATAGCGGTTGTCTACTTGTAACCTTTGATCTCTCATGTTTGGTTCTTTAGGCCTTAAGTTCTTGATTAAGTAGAATGATTAATGTATCGGTGCTCTAAAGAATCCAGAAACTAATGTTGCATTGTTTAAAATGTAAAATGTATTTTTAATTTCCATGCACAGTTATATTGAACCAAACTGAATCAACAATGATTCACCGAGCGCTTGCTGAATTAAATTCCGTTTGCATCATTTGATCATTATTTTTCTGTCTAGCACTGTATAGTGCTGTATAAGTGCTGTATAAATTAAAGAGAAAAAAATTCTGTCAACCCAATTTCTTATAAGACGAGAGTTGTTTAGATGAGATCATTAGATGCTGATAATTAGCTACAAGGAATTATCAATAAACTTCTTATTTTATTTTAAGCGTGTATATTTTCGGAACATTCTATTCTGATGGTTTTAACATTCAGGGGGAACGTCCGTCGTCACCGCCAGAACCTCTGCCAAAACCCCAGCCCAACAACACCCAGTCTACAAAGCCAGAGTCTCCACCGCCTGCTTGTCCTCCCACACCACCCACTCCCACGACCAGCGGCGGGTCGCCCCAGAACCTGCCCACCTCACGGAGCACCGAGAAGCTGGCGGTCAACGGGAATACTCCTGCTGTCCAGAGCAAGTCCAGCATGGTGGACGTGGAGAGTCTGGTGCCCACACATGATGAGCAGGGCCGAGCTATTCCTGAGTGGAAGAGGCAGGTGATGGTGAGGAAACTACAGGTGAAGATGCAGGAGGAGGAAGAGAACAAGAAAAAGGTAAGTGATGAAGCAGTTAGGTGTTGTAAACACAAGCTGAGGCAGTGCATCATTTATCCAAAATGGCAACATTTTTACAGCTTCATAACATACTTAAAGACCCTGCGGCATCAAAATGTAAAATAACAAAAATAAGATTTTCATCATCCTCTACTCGAAATCTGTGTGTGTTTCTTTCTTGTGAATACATATTTGAAGATGTAGCTTAGATAATGCATATGGTATTGCATCTGACATTATACATAGCAGTCTCCCGAGTTTACATCTGAGAGGAAAAATAACTATTTTGGAATAAAAAGCTGCAATTACCTTTTTTCCCATTCATTTTGTTTTCTTTATTAATGCGAAATGGGCTTCTATAGTTACGGGATCTAGAATATGGCCATGCTTTAATTTGTATTTTATACATTTTAATAAATAGCAGTATGCTATTAATATGCATGGTAATAAGCAACTAGTTAATAATAATTAGGTTCCTTAAACTAAAGCGTTAACATGAGTCTTTGGTTCCAATGTTTTTCAGTAAAGCTTTAGAATAGGGAACAATTATTCGCTATTTCCTTCGATAAATGCCTAATTTGTCACTTATTAATAGTTAGTAAGGTTGTAAGTGGTTAAGAGGGAGATGCTGGTATATTCTTTTGTTGCAAGCTGTGGATTTTGATTATTTACTTTAATTTAAAGTAATTTTCCCCCAGAATGTTATAAACTAGGGAAAAACTCCTCAATATTGCCCCACTCCCTCTTTCAGTAGGATATCTATCAACGGAGGGGAGAAAATTATGTGAAGGCATCCTATGGGGTCTTTAAGCGTGTTAAATAATCGTTATGTTCAGAATAGCATACTGTTCACTGTACTACAGTTTGTGCACCACATGTAATCTGTGCACAATATGCAAATTGTCTTTATACACACAGTGGACCTTAACTGACCTTCCATTTTCCATCTGTGATGAATTAAAGTAATATACGATATTTTAAGACTTCTAAAAGTTGTGACGTTCATTTAAAATACAAATTAGCCATATTTAAGCTAGTATTGCCTTTTGAACATAGCCGGTCTCACAGTTCATACTTGTTTATTTATATTTTTCAATGTTTATCTCCAATGCTGTTTATAAAAATGAACTTTAATAATTTAACTTGAATATGAATGGAATAACTGGAAATGAGTGCATTTTCTCAGCTTCTGACATCAGCACTATCCTCCTGTAGTTTTAGTAGTGTGAGCTATGGTATCAAATTTCTTTCAAATGATTTCAAATGTACATTATATCTGTGAAACTTTCTGCATGGAGGATAGTGGAGGAGTGGGTGTTTGCGTGGGGGATTTTTGAGCTTACTTTTAAAAAACTATATGCATACGATATATATGCATGTGATCTTTCACTTTTCCATAAATGATAAATATTTGTTCAAGGAACATTGTTTTTCATGACATTATGTACCCGTATGATAGGCCAGATGAATTCCTTATTCTTGGCTTATATGGCATTATTGAATCCCTTTTGCTGTCTACTCTTTTCTTAGATATATTTTTATTTATTGTAAACACATCCATGGCATCTACTTGACTGCAAAGTCAAATGGCTATATGGGTAAAACAAACACACAGTTGCTGCAGTTACAGTTGGCTCCGATTTGTAAAACTGGACCTTTAAGAGTTTAATATTCCTGCTCAGACAAGGTTTTTAGCTTATGGTAAGTCTATGTCTGAAAGCCAAAAATAAAACTCAATCTTCAGTTTTGGTCTGGGTTTCATCTTGTGTGGGGTTTCAAGTGAGTGTTTTGCAGTGCAGTGTGACATTTGGTTGGCTTTTCCTTTACTCCGTGTTGAGTGATGCAGTGTTTAATTTGGGGCTGTTGTGACCATCTCAAGACAAGCCTAAGTGTGTTTGACACTTACTAAGAAAGTATTAGTTGAATGTGGCTTACAGGCGATGGTGCATGACAGCTCTAAGTTTTTACATGGGGATTCAGTGGTGTGATGCAAAGCCCCTTCACACTGCAACTGGAGCTTACAGCATGAAGTGCAGTTGGTCATCTTGCTCATTGTACTCATTAAGCACTTTATTTTATATCTTATACCTTCATACATCTTGTAAACATTCTCAAAGTGTCTCAGTATTTATTTATTTTTTTAGATCATGTGCGATTTTAGATCAATGTAATTGACAGATAAAGTACACACGAATTTCACGCTTAAAGGAAACTTCTGGGTAATTTTAAAATGATTGTCTATAAGCACAGTGTCTATGGCAGGCTGTGGAATTGTGGAAATTAAATTTAGACTTTAGTACTCAGTTTGAAAATTTCATTTGAATGTATTGTAAATACACTTACAATATACAACACTTACTTACAATGAAGACTAGCAAACATCTGGCCAGCCCTGTATAAAAGTAAATACCTAGTTTCAGTATTATTGTGTTTAACATTAGGGGGTCAAGAAATTCTTGTTACTTACCAACCCTCTCTCTGTACAAAATCTTTTAATTAATGGTATAGCAAAAAAAAGAATGTAACCTCAGATTGATTGATATCTGCACAAGCATATCCACAAGAGACATAACATATCAGCTCCATGCATAAACAAAACGCATTTACATGAAGCTGAGTTATGCACACTCTGTCCACAAATATTATCCTGTTTAACTCTTAACTCCAAGTAGTCCCAACTCAAAATGGGAGTTTAGGCAACTTCATAGCTCAAATAGTAACTAATAAGGTATTCAAGTGCTTTTACAAAAAAAAAAAAAGAGTTTTTAAATCCACTGGCCAGCTTGATTACACATTCACAGTAAGTGTTTTACTGTTGCTTTTAAGTAAGTTCCTGCTCCTTTTTAACCAACTGAGGATTAAATTGAAATTATTGTTTGTAAAATTAAACAGCATGTCACTGATTGTGTCCATAGGCAATCATTTAAAAGCAACCCAGAGTATTTTTAATATATTTGCCCTTGTGCCACAAAAACAAGCCTTAAGCACGGGTATATTTACTGACCCTTATGACTGGTTTTGTGGCCCAGGCTCACATGTTTAATAGATTCTAACACAAACTTATACAATACATGCGAACAAATAGTTTCGCTATACTCAGCTACTATTTTTCTTTCGCCCTGAAGCTTCTTTTGCAAGTCAACTCAGTCAACTCAGTATCATCGCACCACTAAATTCATGTAAAGTTTGAAACGTTTGGGGTGAAGAGGCTTTAAACGCGTGTGTGTAACGCATCGGATCCACAGGCTGAAGAGCACCCCACCTCTGTTTTTGTTTCCTCCTCTGAACCTACTTTAGTTTGCTGCCAGCGGATACTATCAAGCCCAAGACTGGCATTATTCACATGTGCACAATGCTATACTGGGTCCATTTGGAGAACTGATGACAGAGGACGACCTCATCCGCATCGAGAAGCAGATCGAGAACCTCCAGGTCATGCACAAAGTGACAGAGGTTGAGAAAGAACTGGAGCAGCTGGAGCAAGAGCTGAAGCAACTCCTACCCGTGTCTGCAGCCTTGAACCAAGACCACTTCTCTGTCAACCCCAAACAGGTTCATGGGCAAGCAGAAGACTTGCCCGCTTGGTGTAGCAAGATCTCCACGCTGCTTAAAAGCATGGCCATTCTACTCGCCACTTTGGGCGGAAAGGAGATTGATATTTTGGAAATGATCAATGAAGGATATACATTTGAAGGTCTGAAAAGTGGAAAAAGCCAGACAGGGATCTCTAACTCTGGAAACATTGGCCGATCGCAGTCATTCTCCACTCGAGAGGAGGTGGAGAAGGAGATTAAGCAGTGTGGCGTATCTGTGAAGAGCCTGAAAGCCAATTACGAAATTCACAGCCAGTCAAAATACGAGGACGACAAAACAAATCGCATATACAAGCGAACGAGATCTTTGCCTGCAGTTAGTGAATGCAGCTACCCATCAGAGCCTATCTTGGAGGACGAGTTGCTGTTCTCTTTAAGTGAGAGCCTCTCGGAAGCCGGCGATGGATCGCCGATAGATCAAGATTTGCCATTGGTGAATGAGGAACCTATAACACAGTCCCATGTACCTTTGACATACAATGGGCCTGGACCATCTGACTCGGAGCATCATGAAAATGCTATAAATCCACTAACCTCAGAGCATGCTACAAACTCCCTTAACTCAGAGCACCCTACAAATCCACTTACCTCAGGGCACCCTACGAACGCACAAACCTCAGAGCATCTCACCCGCAGTCTAGAAGTGCAAACGGACCTGAGCTACGTCCAGGAGTGTATCGAGATGCGCAAGGAGAGGATTGTGTTTCTGTTTCTGGAGCACTGGAGGAAGTACACAATGACTGAAGCCTACAAGTGCTCAGGAAGAGGGAAAACGCTGAGCGTGGAGGAGAACGACCCCCATTCCCTGTATTATCACAACCTGCCAAAGCCCGACAGCCCCATGCAAACAGAGGATGACCAGCTACTGTACTTCATGAAACAGAGGCAGGTGGTGGGAAATCTTCTTGGCCACTGGAGGACCATTA
The DNA here is from genome assembly GCA_032359395.1 of Enteromius anoplus. Classification (NCBI taxonomy): domain Eukaryota; kingdom Metazoa; phylum Chordata; class Actinopteri; order Cypriniformes; family Cyprinidae; genus Enteromius; species Enteromius anoplus. Next base: position 17,146,473 of record JAUMHG010000045.1, on the reverse strand, counting down.
TGAGCCAGGTGCCCACGCGACAGATCCGCAGACTCAGTCGAGCTCAGATGATCTACTGGCCCGAGCACTTCCTTCCACACATCAATGGGTCTCCGGTTCAGTATGAGAGTCTTACTCTTGACCTTTTCATGCTAGGCTACTTCCAGCTCCTGGAAATGAACATGTCGCGCACTGAACGGAAGTTTCGCCACTTGCTTTGCTACGAGATGTTCGATAGACTAGGCAGTCACCCATGGGAAGTAATCCGCCAGTTCCACCGAGAGGTCATGGAGAGCATTGAGAGCGGGAAACGCGATTGGTCGGATGGCTTCGAAGATATCAAGGTGAAGTATTTTGGTAACTCTGTGGAGGGAGGCGGGCTGCTGGAAGCAGCTGAGCTCATTCTCCCTCCAGAGATTCTGCAGACATCCGTGAACATATCGCAAGATGCTCCAGCTAATGCAGATCTGCCAAGTTTTTCAGCACTAGAAGTCTCTAATGACTCTGCAACGGCCACCCAGCAGGGCACTTCTGAGAACTCCCCGGAGACTATTATAAATAATATGGAAATACAGAGGAGTACTGAAGTTCAGCTACCACATCCAACACCTCAGTCAGAAAACACAGTGCTGCAAGCAACCACAGCAGCAGAAAGCTGCCAGACACAAGCCCCATGCATTAACACTGTGAACGAACAGGGCCCAGCAAATATTAAAGAGGAGCCCAATGAGGACTCCATCAAGCTTATCTATGAGCTTAAAGAATTTAGCAATGAGGAAATCATTCGATACATTGATCGAAGCTTCGCCTTCTGGAAAGAGAAAGAGGCTGAGATGTTTGACATCTGACTTGTCAGGTCGACGTATTTGAAGGATGATACATGAAACAAAATCTGGAGATGCTTTATGCGGTTCAGGAAGCGGTTTAAGGCTGTTTACTGTCAGAAATGTCAGAAGAAGCAATCAAATGTTGAGCTGTAATGGTTAATAGCATCATGCTGAATTAAATATTTAATATGCATGAACAGCTTCAGAGATACAAGTACACAGAGGCAACAAACAAACCTACAAACAGCTGTTACAAAATGTAGTTATTTTGTAAATTGCTATCATGCAGATTCAATAATAAACACATAAAAATCATAGCGCTACATCTCACAAGGTGAAGTAATGGAAAGGTTACAGTCTTTCAAGCAGAATATATCAGCTTTTCACTGAGTGCTCAAGATTTAAACAGTCGAATAATATGCACAGGCTTTAAGTGTGCTAATTCATTTGTTTTATATATATATATCTTTTCAAAGTACTATACATACTTTATCAATGAGGCACAAAATATCAAATGTAAAAGTATTCTGACCATTTTTAAAACTTTTTGTTTATTAATTGATTTCTTTAAGCCATTCATATTTTGTAACTTTTAGCTATTGTTGTTTCTTGTTTCTGACTCACAACTGAGAGTATCAAAGACATAAATTACCACTAAAATATGTTTAACATCATCAGTTTTAAGTGGTTTATTCTGCATGTTGAAAATGATCAGAATTGTTGTTTAGGATTGTGCTTCCCTATTAATGTTCTTGCAGTGTTTTGAGTTATTTAAGAACACACAACTCTTCGTTTCTGAGCTTAAACAAAGCCTTTATTCATTCAACAAGGACACTTTTGTAGATGTGAATTCTTGACCTTTTGTTTATCTTTCAGTTTGATTGTCTTTTTATTACTAATTGCTTTTGGCAGCATTGTTTTTAAAAGGTTTTAAAAAGCAGATGGATTTCTACTTAAGAAGTTAACTGCAAAGGTTTTTATTCAAGATAGGTTTTTTTTACACCTAACATTGACGTTTATATTGTTCAGCTGTTGCAGTTTTGTTCTTTCTAGCCATGTTTGAAGTGTCAGTTTGATGGTTTGTTCATTTTTGAGAAATATTTACAAAATTAAATAAATCTAAAGTTTATGATTGGACACTTCATTCATCATTTCCTTTGTGATTTCCTATTATAATATTAACAAAATGATTAAACACCCTTATACAAGCAAATACTGTTTCCATTTAATAGCATTTCTTAGTACAGTAATTTATTGCTCTACAAATAACGAATGTTAGTTAGGTTCCATGAACTTAATTAGCTAAAGAGTTAAATAAGATTTAGAGAGTTAACTATGGCATCAAAGCTATTTTTGGAGTCAGGCTCAAGCTATGTTCAGCATTCAGCTACCATTTCCTTAAGAAGGCAGGACAGTAGTCTAAATTTCAGCTCCACGAGCATCTAAAGAATTTATAGTGGAGAAGTATGTAAATGCAGATACTAAATAAGCATGTTAAAACTTTGTTCTGTTGCACATGTATATTTTAAGGTAAAAGTAAATGTTTCAGGTGACAGCTCTTTGATTTTATCAAACAAGTGGTACACTTTATTTTAAAAAACAATTCTAACTAGTAACTATTTTCTTAACAATACCTATTTCTAGCATATTGGCAGTTTATCAAGCACATGTTTATGCCTTATTTTGCATGACCATATTTTAGTTCACTCAATCGTACCCAAACTTTAACTTAACTACATTGTTAACAAGCTGCAAATTAGAAGTGTATTGAGGCAAAAGTTGTAGTTAATACTTATACTAAATAGTAAGAATTAAACCCTAAAATAAAGCGTGACCCACAGACCCACAGTTAACTTCACAGATCTCAGCTGATATCTTTACAACCAAAATGAAAGAAATATATTGTTCTGAACAAAGACAATTTAGCTTTTAAGCTTATATAAGCTAATATATATATATATTTTACCCTCACACTGTTTATTTATTCATTTATTTATTTATTTTGAGGGGAAACAGTAATAAATATAATGCAAAAGTGAATAATGGTACAAAAATAAGATGTATTTTCTTTATGCACAATTTTTATTTTAGCTAAAATTTCTAATTTCATGAGATTTAGCAGAATATTTTTCTGTTTGCATAGATGTATCTCTCTTTTGGACAATTTCTTGCAATGTCATTCTTAAATGCAGTTTTTAGTAACTTTATCAACCTTTTAACTCAATAAATCTAAAACAATGGATTGTATTTTGCTTATAGATTGAGGAACAGCTCTTTATGGACAGATGAGCTGATATAGAACATTATTAGTCAAATTCTGAAGGCAACCAAGGCGCTAGAGAGTAACAAATGATGTAAGACGCATTTTTATCCAGCTCCGTCACACTTGGTGGAATAAATCATATACAACTTTCTAACAAAATCTAAAAATAAATCTAAAAAGACTGTCAAAAGGGCCCCGTCCCTAGCCCGGTACTAACCGATTCTAAAGTTTGCATTCAAGCTAGCATGAATTTTGGCAATGAGGCCACTAACACCGATTCTTTTCATCCTGTGGAGGATGAAGATGATGCTTCACCCAGGGCTATTTTTCTGGCCACTTTGGAAGCTTCACTGTCTGTTGTACCGTCAACACATCCCGTATCGTTGACCTGGAAGAGGCTAGCACTGACTATGAATGTCGCATCTCTCACCTGGAGCAGCTTTGCTCTGGTTTATCCCAGGAGAATATATTTTTTAAATGCAAAGGTAACCGATCTAGAGTCCAGGTCTCGCAGGCAGCATATCAAGAGAGCGGGTCTTCCTGAGAACATCGAGAAGAGCAATCTAACTTTCCGCATGGTGTAAAGATTGATCAGCCCCATCAGAAACATCAGGCCAAGAATTATGATTGCCAGGATACATCACGACCCTGTTAAGACTGAAATACTGCGCCCTTTCCCGTAACCAGGGCCCACTCTCTTTGGACGGCAGTCGTATCAGCATCTTCCTGGACTTTCCAGCCGAGGTGTCCATTCAACGCAAGCAGTTTGACACTGTATGGGAGAAATTAAGGGCCAAGGGAATAAAATACGGACTTCTGTACCCTCGTGCATAAGAAGACGAAGAAAATATTTTCGTCCCCACAGGAGGCCGAATCTTACAATGACAGTTTGTCTTCATGATGGAAGGTGAACTGTTTTTGGATCCATTGTGGTAAATAAGACATAACTTTTAGCTGTTCGTGGCCTGTACATTTCATGGACTGCTCGGTGTGACTTTCTTTCATTTTATTATCATTATTACTATTTTCTCCAGCCCGGACAGATTAGTTGCTGTCATTCGTTACTGTCCTATTAATACTTAAAAGACTGCCAGACTGTATAATGTGTATGGGAATGTTTGGCACTAATACGCATACGAAGTAAACCTGATCACGATGTGTGGAGACAGAGGGGTGTGTTGTTTCGAAGAACCATTAACCCATCACTGATCTATTTTTTTTCCCCTCTCTCTTTTGAGTTTAATTTAGGTTTTTTTTTTCTCTTTCCTTGTGTTCAGTTTGGCGATCCCACGTTTAAATGGGGTACTGTGATTTTCGTTTATGTTCAAGAAGCGAGATTACTGGGGTAGCATTGTGCTTTATTATTTGATATTTCTGTGTTTTAACTTTTGTTTACTCAGCAATACCTATGTTCGTACTCCGTTTACCCTATGATGTATCTTTCACTATACTTTGATATACCCCCTCCACATCCCCCATTTTATCTACTCAAATGACTTTCCTTTTATTAAAGATGAAGCAAAAACTGTTTAAATTTGACGACAAACATAATCACCTGTTAGCTCGTCAGCTTAGGTGTGCACAAGCAAGTAGAGCTATACATGCCATTAAGTCAAAATCTGGTGTCCTGACCACTTAGCCAGTAGAAATAAACAATATATTCCATGAATTTTATCTGGAATTGTACTCCTCTCAGAGTAATGGAGATTTGCTGAACACTACTACATTTCTTTGTTCTTAGTGAGGATGAGAGAGAAACATTCACACATTCACACGGTACACTCGAAGAAGTTTCCACAGCTATCAACAATTTTCCCAATGATAAAGTGTCTGGCCCGGAAGGCTTTCTCTGATCAAATAGCCCCCCTAATGTTGAGAATGTTTAAAGATTTTTTGAAAACCAAAAATGACTGGAGACCCTATATTCGGCAATATATTTAGAATATTTATTCCTGGGAGATTTTCTTTTCATAATGTACGCAGACTTATGAATGTTGTGTACAGAAGCAAAGGCAAAAATATGATCAAATAGCCATTCTTGCCCTGGATGAGGCATTTGACAGGGTGGAATGGTCTTATATCTTAAGCACTATAGAAGAATTTGTTCTGGGACAGAATTATTCTTTGTGGGTTAAGATACTGTTCCTTAGTTCTCACAAACAATAATAGATCCTCTCTTTTTCCTCCTCACCGTGGTACCCGCCAGGGTTGTCCACTGAGCCCTTTACTTTTTGCTATCGCTATGGAACCTTAACAATAAGTAAAAGAAATCCCATGTATTTCCTGTTATAATGGGAGATGTAGATGTAAACATCAGATTTCTCTATATGCGGATGACGTTCTTCTTTTTCTTTTAGAGCCAGAAAGATCCTTGTCTTTTTTGTTTGATCTTATTTGGGTGCCATTTCTGGATACACAGTTAACTAGCAAAAAAAGCTAATTCATGACATTGTATGATAGTATAGTTGTATTAATGGTCTCCCTTTTCAAACTGTAAGCGAATTCAAATATCTTGGAATCACTGTTCCCAGACAATATAGATGTTTGTACAAAACAATGCTGTTTATCTGAGGGTATAAAGAGCTCATTGTATATCTACAACGCATATCAGGAAAACAAAAGAGGTAGGAGGCCTAGGTCTTCCTTGTTTTTAGCATTACTACTGGGCAGCCAATCTAAGGGCATTAATGTATTGGTGTAATGCATGCCCTGGGAAACCAAACTGCAAATTCCTGCTTGGCTGGCTGGTGAGCGGGTAATCAGGAATCTTCTCTTCCTGCTTTACTTTTTGCAGAAAACAAACCTATCAGAACATTTAAGAAACTTCTCTTAAGATTTGGTATCAGCTCAGAAAAATATTTAAACTCCCTCAGGCCTGCTTGCTGCTTTCTATAGCTTGCAATCATGCATTCCCTCCATCACAGTCAGATACAACCTTTTTGTCATGGAAAGAAAAAGGAATTCTGTCTTTTTAGGAGCTTTTTTGAATTTTAAAGTCCCCCGAATGTCTTTATTTATTTATGACCTCTGAACTAGACTGGAAAGGGGCTTCTTTCTAAATATGAATCTGAATGATATAGAACTCCTTCTACACAATACCTTAAAATGTCTTGGGAAAAGGATTTGGGAAGATAACTGGACTCATGCCCTTCAAGGTATTAGGTCTTGTTCCATTAACTCTCATTTTCAGTTGATTCAATATAAAGTTGTCCGTAGATTGCACTACTCTCGTAACATACATATATCCCTCTGTTTCTCCTTTGTGTTTCAAATGCAAGGTCAATGAGGGTACACTGGCTCATCTATTTTGGCTCTGCCTAATATTATGTACGTTTTGGACTGAGGTGTTTTCTTTCTACTCAAAGGTCTTTAAGATTGATTTTCCTCCTGACCCTCCGATTGCAATACTGGGCCCCCTCTTTTGAGGATAGTTCTAATCAGATCCAAACAGTTAAATATTGGATGACCATAGCAAAAAACAAAGAGTTTGTGCCTAAATTTGAAACATGGCTTACAGAGCTCAGCAATGTGTTATATTTGGAAAAAAGGAGATACGAGATTGCTGGTAAACCTGGGGTTATGCATATATGTATCTTTACGTTGATTACAGTATCAACACGTTGTTGTTTTTCCTTTGCTGGCACGGGGGTTGGGGGATTGTTCTCCAAAATGTACACATTTTAAAATAAAATATTACAAAAAAACAAGTCTGAAGGCAACCCATCATAGCAGTATTACATCATTAGTTATGCCTAATTGATTCATCTGATTCTTATATGGCAAGAAATGCCATCAGTGGGCTTTTATGTGTTTTATCAACCCTAGTTGAACTCTCTAAACATAAGCATACCTAAGCATCTGTCATCTATTTTAATTTTTTCCTAGTTTTTTTTTTCTTGGCGTATAATTCCCAGGGGAATAATGAAATATTAAGGCACAGATAAGTTTACATAGATACTTGGGCTGTTACCACTGATGTGGCTTCACGGTAGCAGTTGAAGTAATCGATCCGCGCTGAGGGGAAATGAGAAGCTGAAGAATGCCGCCTCCTCCGTTGGGCTATAGTTACCGTCTAATGGAGAAAGAAGATCACTTTTCACACTGTGCACACACTGCCTGCGAGCGGAAACCCTCTATACATTTTAGGAGCATGTTCAAGTTTTTTGGCGCAAAACTCATGACACTGTTCCAAAATTGTATGTTTGTGCAGGAGCACTCGAGTCTAGTCTTATTCTGAATATATCAGCCCAAAACTGCACTTAAGCTATATATGTAGTAAGAGCAGCTATTATGAATATGTTCAGTACACATTTACCATGGCCTGCAAAATTCATTCGAAGCACATTTTCACATGTAGGCCTATGAAGAGATGTCCTGTTAATTTATACAGGAATAAGATTAGTTCTTTTCAAAAAATGCAGACAAATGATGTTGAATTATTCAGCTTTTCAGTGTTTCCAGTATTCCACAATTAAGGCCATGCTGTCATACTGGTATGCACTAAAGTATTTTGTGGTTTGTATTTATAGACTCGTATAAAAAAATCTAATCAAGTCTCATCATCTGCTATTTGTTCTTCTTTTCTGTGTGTGTCAGGCTGAAGAAGAGGCAGCCCGTTTGGCTTCATTGCCTGCCTGGAGGAGAGATATCATGAAGAAAAAGATTGAAGTAGAAAAGTAAGTAAAAGTCTTGTTTTTGTCTTTCTGTTTGCTTCTTACTGTCATCTGTGTATTGTTTATAAACCTTATTCAACTGTCAACCTCAAGTTTTAATATTTCCTTTTCACCTTTTTCTGGACGTAAAAATATGCACAGCCATTTGTAAATTCCATGGATCCGGCATCCAGCTATTTTTAGCTGTATACAGAACATTTTGTTTTGCATCTTGATATTCAAAATTGGAACCGGAAGCCTCACCCATAGACTTACTTCCGTGTCAAAGAAAAAGGTGGATTCTAGTTTACTACACTCTCAGAAATAAAGGTACGAAAGCTGTCACTGGAGCGGTACCTTTTCAAAAAGGTACATGTTTCTACCAAAAGGATCTATTTTGGTACCTTAAAAGTACATATTTGAATCTAATACATAGTGTACCTTTTGAAAAGTGAAAGATTTTTATTTCTGACAGTGGTTGATTATATATGTGGCACATTTAGAATTCAATTTAGGGTCTATCAAGATCTTGTTTTTGTTTTTTGTTTGCCAATTTCAGACATCAGTAATATTGATATCACACTGCAATTACAAGTATTTTTGTCATTAAACCTGATTCCATTATTAAGATAACTAGAGCTGCCTTTAGTATGTCTGACACATTTCTTCCATGCAAATCTGTAAATTTTCTGTCTTTTACTTTCAATGTCTTGTGTGGATTATAAAACCAAAGTGATAAGATGTAAGTAAAACTGTATTTTATTTTCATAAAGTGATTTGTAGGCTAATGTACAAACATGTAAACATATATATCTATACATGTAATCCTCTATTTCTTTTATTCATCCCCGCATGGACAGGGAACAGAAAAGGTAAGACACTAACTAGTGATAGTTGTAGAAGTAGCTCCTATTTCTGACGTTTGTTTGCATTAATGCGCCCCAATTATGGGTTATGAAAACCTTGAATTTTGGTTTTGGAGTGTCCCCAACAACAGGTTAACATGGTTGTAAGGTAAACGCTTTCATTGTCTTTAATATGCATTTATATTTACCTTTTAAGCTCAACACTCCCAAACGATTCCCTCAAGGATTCATTTCTCCAAATCCCTCCTTTGCGTGATGATAATCCGTGGTGATTGGTCGTTTTTATTTCTATTTCATAGTAAAAGCAGCGTTTGGCACCTAGTGGCAAAGAATGAAATTGCATTTTCATTTTCAATATGCTAATATTGATGTTGACATGAGATGACTTGGGATTCGTGGTAAAAGCGACTTGTTTCAATGATTCAGAGTCTACTGTTATTTTGAGAGACAAGAACTTTATACACGGTGCAATTTCAAATTCAAAACGTTACTTAAAGCTGTTGCACATTGCATGAAAGGTCATTTTCAAAAATCCATAAGGGGCACTTTAATGTGCACAATGTCATCTTATCACAAACTTTTCCATTCTCCTTTTCTCCTCATACCTGCAGAAAAGAGGAGGAACAACGGCGAATGGAAAAGGAGAACGAGGAGAAGTCGGAACTGGAGCGACTACGAACACTGGGCTATGATGAAACCAAGCTGGCACCTTGGCAGAGGCAGATTATTTTAAAGAAAGGTGACATAGCAAAACAGTAGTGAACTCCCAGTCATCCCCTCCACTCTTGCACAACTCTCTGCTGACGTATAAATGTAGGACACTGTTCAGAATCTGCCAGACCCTTTAGACACAAACCACACGTGGGTCACCAGACAGCGTTCTGCTCAATGATCACTTCAGCATCGCTTGGTCTGAGTCTCTGTGTATTGAGCTCTGAAGATGCACTGAAGAGTAAAAAATGAAGACTAATGTTTTTACTGTGGTCAGGTCTTATGCCTAAGATTTTCAAAAAACAGTCAGTTATTTCATTTTCAAACATCTTCGGCGTTCCCCACCTGATCCATTAGCTTGTTTTTACATCTCATTTTAAATATCTAGTAATATGTTGAATTATAAATAGAACATATATGTCAATGAAATCACATGTACTCTGCTTGAAAGTTTGTTTAAATTTACTTGATGTAATCTGTAAAGTATGATAGTCCTGAACAGGTGTTATGGCACGACGTATTCTTACATAAAGTAAGTGACGTTTTGTGTTGTGGTGCATCTATGTTTCGTGCATAAAAAATACAATTTGAAAATGCTAAATTTATATATAGATATATAGATATATACAAGCAAATGCAAAAAAGAAACATAATACCAGTAGTCTCTTTGCACTGTACGTGTACATACACATGTTTCACCAAAAGGTGGCGTCAGAGATCACAACTTAGAATTGGCCGTGTACTGTAAGTCTTCCCAGATAACAAAGATTTATGAATGTATTTCAGACCTACCCAACAAACACTGCTAAATTATTATTATGAAACCCATAATAGCACAAGAGGAGCCAATGTCTTAAATATTCTATTGCATCTGATGGTCTAAATCATTTTTTTTTTAAATCCCTGTCACCCTTTGTACTGAGATTTACACAGGACGTTTACATTGGCGGGGTAAATGATGTTGAAAAAAACGTCATGAAATCATGACAGTGTATTCAGCCATGCTGCGGTCCCCAAAAATAAAGCTGTCGTTTCCTTCTCTGCCTGGCAACTGTAGCTTGTTCTTTATTGTTAATGTGTTTAGAGTAACTAGACATCAGACAAGTGCCGGATGTGAGTCTGTGTGTGTATGCATGTGTGAGAAAGTATATGTGTGTGCAAATTTACACATGCATATAAACGTAAATGTCTATCCTGTGTCATTCACTGTGCAATGGGTAGAGTTGATGTATTTTGAGTGCTTGTTTGTTTTCTGTACAGCTGTGAAAAAAAAAAGACATACGTTACAAGTGTAAGTGATAAGCATGATCCTCCTTGAGTTTGGGAACATTTTGCTTTCGTTTATCAGATGCCATAATGAGACTGAAAACAAAGATGTGAAAGTCATTGCCATTAGAACATTTTCTATTCATAATTACTCCATTTAGAAATACTTCTAAACTCTTATTGTCCAATAATATCATGTTCAGTTACATGTTTTTCCTGTTTTCAGCCTGGCTTTCATAGGCAGACAATTGTAAACTTTCATTTTCCCAATGGCAACAGTGATGTAATAAAAATCCAAACAACAATTTATGCCTGTGAAATAGTTATTATTCACTGCACAAAAACACATCCAATGCATTATATTACATTATATGAAGTGAGAGTACATTTGCTCATGTTTAAATTGTTCTTTTTTATTTTAGTTTTGATGAAGGTTCATAAACACAATTTAAGTACTGAAGGTTACAAATGCCAATCTCTTAAAATATCACTGGATATGTATATATATATGTGTGTGTGTGTGTGTGTATTAAAGGCAAAAGGGTAGTTTTAAGCATTAAAAAAAAGGTTCAATAGAGCTTTATGTTTGATTTTTTTTTTTGCCATACATTAAAATCCTGTCCTGTTTAAGTTTATATCTTTCTAAACAAAAAAGGAATTATTTACATGCATTTTTTTACCATGTTTGACAGAAGAAAAGACACACACTAAAATGCCATTCAGTGTAACAATATTTGTATGCCAAAAAATCCTGTTTGATTATTATTTGATGACATATTAAAAGACTTCATTTAAGCATCACAATGCAGCCCTCAAATATCAATAAATTAATTTTTTTTTAAATCATTACTTTGCTAATGTCCTTTAAACCAATTTGCCAGCAAGACGTTTTTTTGTAAGGAAGTTACTTTGTTTCTGATTTGTCCGGCCTCAAAAATTCCCGCTTGCAGCCACATTTATTAATGCTTTCTGTTTGCAAACATAAATGACATTGTCAAGATGATTATTTGGGGTGGAATCCCCTCGGTGATATTTCTTCATCTACTGACATATTATAGTGAGGGTGTCTCTATTGCCCAGAATTATTGGCAAGCTAAGTTCCCACAATCGCAATCCTTTATATAGCATTCTCTTTCCTGGCTAAAGGCACATTTACACCAAGTATGGTTTTAAGGATAAAGATAAAGCTAAAAAAAAAAGATTAATAATAATAAAGTTACTGTTATAATCATGTCTTGGTGTAAACTGGCTTTAAAAGTGCCACCTATGGATGTCACTGGTGACTCAAACAGCTTGGTTACAAACTTTCTTCAAAACATCTTCCTCTGTGTTCGGCAGAATCAAGAAATTCGTACAGGTTTGGAACTGCTTGAAGGTGAGTAAATAATGACAGCATTTTAATTTTCGGATGAACTATTCCTTTAGTTTATTAGCTTTTTGCTTTTTAAAGTGCCTCTTTTCACGGTCTTTATTTAATAAATAATCAAATTGCACAATACCAAAATGCGGTCAAATATTGTTTAACACATATTTGTCAATGCTAAACATTCCTCATATAACATTCCTTATATTATTTATAAAGTGATACTGTCATTCAGTGCATGGCATGGAAGACATCTGCATGACACTGAATAACAAACCATTACCCTGAATGCTAAACTTCTACATTAGCACATATTTTAGGCAGTCAAATAGCCACCTATTTCAAACAGTAAACTTAATCACAAAACTTATACCTGTTTTTCAAAATATCTAACATTAAAACGTTTTTTTTATGACTTTTTAGTCATACGTTTTTAAGAGCAATAAGTTTACTTTTCTGTCTTCCAGGTGGCTTTTAATGATGTCACAGACTGCCAAATCACTGTCAGTTGTTCTTTTTTTTTTTTTTATTCTTGTTACACTGAATGATCTCAGACAAACTAACTTTTTGGGACAAAAGTCCCCTGTCCATTTAAATACTTAAAAAAACAAAACACCAAAAATAAGACACAATCCTTTCAATATAACACAGCCGATACTTACTTGAAAGACAACAAATATATATTTTAACTTGGTGATAGTATATGTTTATTTAAAACTGATTGCTGGACCATTACACTGAATGACAATTTTACACTTTAGAACATTATTTCCCCGATTCATTGTCACAAAGGTTATTTGAAATATTAAAGTATACAATTTGCATTTTAAAAGGACTTTTGTGAATATAATATGATGCGGACACCAAAAAGGTGACGTCTCGTTTTTGACCCACATAACTACCGTAGTTTAACATAACGTTTAGAAAAACGTTAATTTCGCATCATGCTACAAAGATACAAGTATAAAACATCAACTTTAATTGTTTAGCTTATGTAGCGACACACTGTACCAGTAGATGGCGCAATATGCTGTTTTTTTTTTAAATACCATTTTAGCACCAGAAAACCACTGCATTAAACAGAAGAAATTAATGCCATCTCCTTTATATGTACAGAAAGACAAAGTTTGCGATCTTGAGTGAGATTTAGAGGAAGTGGTGGGTGTGGCTGGGCTCACCTGGAGTGACGTAGCGCGAGCGAGCGATACAGGGCAGGAATGCGTTGAGCTTCTGCTAAAAACTTATAATATGTTAAGGATCCGCGAAGGGAAATCTGACATCTGCTCATTTTCAGAATCACACTGCATGTGATATTAACCGGGTAAGTCAATCCTGTATTTACGAATGGCCTTTAAAAAGTGCTCTTGCTTTGATAACAAGTTCACCTGGGCGTGAAATGCAGTTACAGTGAGTGAGTTGTTTGTCCAGATGACTAGGATCAGTTATATGTTAAGATATTTCCGCAGTTATCCAACAGCTATGTCAAGAAAATAAAACTTATCTGAATAGAAAAAGTTAGACTACTGTGGATTGTCCTTTAGAATTTACTTTTTTCAAGCATTGCAACATGGATCTGTGATAAACTGTAAGTAAATATAGCCCATGTGCACCGACCACAGCACATGGTATTGTATAATGTAATCTATAATTTCAAATTGTTTGGTGATACCTACGCTTTTATAGGCATGTATGGTTTCGTGAAGAACCTTTTCACATCATTTTATGTTTGTTTGGGGTAATTCTGCGAGCACTATTCGAAACTGAAGATTATTTGTGCACCTGTTTCCGTGATCAAGGGACATTCCAAACAGGTGTGAGATAGGATCCCGGGAAAGATGACAAAATATTAATAGCCACAGGAAGTATCATGCTTTAATAATGGCGAACAATGTGTAAAAACAGAGTTAGAACGGGGCAGAGCTGCATGAAAAGCATTACCTTCCGGGACTTTTGCAACCAATGAAATCAGGGGAAACTAGGTGAGATGATGTGTTGTGCTGTAACCTACTAACACACCATGCAGTATAACCAAACAATTCTGATTACTCCTCATTAAAATAGTTATATTTTCATATGTTAGGCAAATCCAGTCAAAATGGATGTGACTTGACGCAATAAATAACTGAAGTCGTTTTTAGCATGATGTTATTAATTTATTTTGATTTGAATTTCAAAAGAATAAAATGGTCTGCACTCATTTTTATTCATTTATTTTTAATCATATTTTGCAACATACAGGGTGGCATTTATTTGAACACAATTTCACTGCAATCAAGAATTGCAGTAACATTAATCTAATAACAGTCCCTATTAGGAATAGAAGAATTACAAAACCCAAAAGCATTTTTGATTTTAAACCATTATAATTAAAATAACGTCTCAATATAAAGCAACAACAAAATGTATGCTTCGTTTTATTTATGCTTTATTGGATTCTTTAGGTGTTTTTTTGAGTGAAATGTTAGCTGCACTTGTTTCATTATCTTCAGGTGATAACTGTATTATATTATCATAATCACTTTACTTGTTGATGAGTGGAAAAGACGTAGTGAATATTTCTAAATGCTCTGTTCACCTGCAGTGCTTCTAACTTGTCTTCCGTTGAAATCTTTAACAGTGAACAGTTTCCAATTGCATTCGATCAGAATTACAGGTGAAACGTCTGTACTTAATTTTGTCACTCCACCCGTCTCTGTTGCGACAGGTTAGTGTCGTGGCATGCTGGTGACCCCAAACTGATGCGATAAACGCTTTCCTCCAGCCGATCAGGAAACCGGTTGAAGCTGCCATGTCCCAAAGAAATTCCTACAGCTCCTCGGGGAACCAGTCTCTTCTTCTTCCGGAGAGCCATTTCAGCTCAGTCCTTCAGCTGGACCACCCGTCTGGGCGTTCGTCCTCGAGCATCGACCTGTCCAGAGTGGATTCCCCAGAGGATGAGCGGAGAACTGTAGTGCTCAGCACCCAGAGCGAAGCGGCTCGCAGGCAGGGCACTCAGCAGCTCATCCCCAAGAACCTGGCTGTGAGCAGCCGCCCAAAGAACCGCCACCACACCACCGTGGTGACCTTGCCCGTCAGCCTGCAGCTCACAGACGTCTCCTGGGAGGACTATGACAGCGATTCAGGTGATGGCTTTTCACTGAGGAGAAATCGCAGGAATAAGTCGTACCGTGCTGCCGTCACTAGTCTGAATCTTGACGCTCTGCCTAGTGATCTCCAAGCAGAAATGCTGACACCAGTTAGTGAGGAGAAGGCGGTCAACCAAAAGCAAGCACAGAAATCAGGACGCAAGGCAAGTGTGTTTTGCTTTCGGTTTGTGCTGTTTATTAAACCACCTAGATACTTCCCAATGAACATAGTTTGTTGAATCCAGGATCTGAATTTAGATTTTTTTAAGACAATGTCAAAGGGTTATATCTAGATCTTGTTATAAGGATCTTATATCTAGCCATCTTGATTTAAAGAAGCAAATACTTACGATTTTAGGCCTGAATCATTATTGCAGTGAGTAAAATCTTTCTGGCATGTTGTATGCTTCCTTTTTAACCTATGCTATATTGCAAAAAGTATTGGGATGCCCCCTTCTAATAATCAGCTGTAACTACTTGAGTAATTTCCATGAGTTAAAATATGAATGATATTCTAGGGAGTTGTGCGTTTGTAATTTTATAGCAAGAGTTTGGACAGGACCGTTTTCTATTCTAACTTGACAATGCCTCTGTGAATAAAGGCAAGGTTCAAAAAAGAAATGATGTATTGAGACGGTGTGAAAGAAACCCAGCTGATGTGATTTTAAAAACAGACCTTGAGCCAGAAACGCATCACTAAACCCCAATGACCTGTACGTATGGGTACAGATATTTTAGACGTATCAAAAAAACTGTTGCAACAGAGATAGAAATACACATTTATAATATGTGAATTATGTTCGCTTTGTTGCCACAGTTTTGGAAGTGGCCTTTTCTTTTAAAAAACACCAGAGGTGTTCAGCTGGGTTTCTGTGAACCTGTCAGTTTATTCCACACAGCTTCGATCAATAATTTCTTTTAAAACCTTGCCTTATATACAGATGCACTGTCATGTTAGAAAAGTGTCTGGTCCAAACTGTTGCTGTAAAAGTGGAAGCACGCAATTCCCTAAAATATCATTATATGCTTAAACATTAAACATTGTACTTATGGAAATGACTGAAGTAGTCAAACCTGTTTGTTAGACAGGGGTGTCCCAATTCTTTCGGTAAAATAGTATAATTAATGCAGGGTGAAGATTGTAATTTAAAAATAAATAAATAAAAAATTTCATTTGATTGCCTTTATCTTTGATTGTATTGGGCATTCAGTATTCAATATCACGTTTATTTCCATAAAGATTTAGATTATAGCTGAGATCTGGTATCGACAGTGGGAGAGTCAAACCAATCTGTGAACTCCAGCACATCCCAAAGACATTTAACCAAAACCCTTTTTAAGGGCATTCTATAGTCTGCCTTTTTAATAGGGTTAGACTCAGGACTCTGTGGAGGCCAATTAATACATGAAAATGATTCCTCACTTTGACTGATCCGTGACTTCACAAATTAAAGCTGGTGAATCTTGCCTTTGTCATCTTTGAATATGGCAAGGTTAGGGTTAAAATAATTGCTAAAAGAATATTGCAAAATTGATCCAATTCTAGTCTCTTTACCATTTATCCAAATGGTGCCTAAAATGGGATTTCATGACCATAATCCAGGGGCGGATCTACCGGGGTGGCACGGGGTGGGAATTGCCACCCTAAGAAAAAGCCTTGCCACCCCATTTGCCACCCCATCTCTAGTGCTTTCTGATGCCCGCAAATTGTACAAAATATCCCGGAATCTACACCAAGCCGGCACGCACATGCACGCGAGACATTAATGT